>JBAMYA010043672.1:0-13146 GCA_037176975.1 Arrhamphus sclerolepis | reverse complement strand
TATATGTTTAACATAATCAACAATTAGTTGATTCTCTGCCTGAAGTCACTTTTAGGAACAACATAATTCTGTGAAATCATCCATCGGTCTGGGATATCACAGCCAGCGCAAAGCGCAATAATGCAAGCGTCCTGGATGACGTTGTTAATATGACCAGTAGATACAGATTTCCTACACTGTGGGAGAACTGGTCAAACAGTTTGCAGCACTGTCTGGTTAGATCCTACTATGTTTTATAAATGACACCCCTGGGGTCTCAGGAGGAATTTTTTGGCTTTTGGCTGTATGCACAGTTTTAGTATAGATCCTACGCAATGTTTAGTAAATGAGACTCCAGGAAACTAGGCACAAGCTGCTAGAAACACCAGAGCGCAGTCTAAAACCAGAGTCATGAAATCACAAGAACCTGAGACAAATTTGATTCATGTTCACTGTATCAGATCATTTATGAGCAGCAGGAGGTCACTAAGGTCACGGAGTTAGTCCAGAAGCTGCACGGTGGCAGGCCTCCACGTTGGACGAGATCCTCAAGGTGATCCTTGAGTTCCTCAAGGTTCTGGGTGTTGTAAGACTGTCTTGGTTGACATGTCTCTGCAACATTGCGTGGACATTGGAGGCAGTACTTTTGGATTGGCAGACTTGGGTGGTGGTTCCTCTCTTTAAGACTGACCCCTTCAGGGCTGATCTTTGTCACCAATTCTAATCAGAACTTCCGTTCTTCTGTTCTGGTTCGGTGGTGTCTGGATTTCATCTCTGCTTTTGCTGTGGTTCTGTTGGCTTTATTTGGCGAACCTTCAGGTCTCATTGTAGCGGTTCATAGCTGAGTGTGAAGCGGTGGAAATGAGAATCAGCACCTCCAGATCTGAAACCATGATTATTAGTCAGAAAAGAGCTGAAGGTCGTCTCGAGGTTGGGAGTGAAATTCTGCCTCAAGTGATGAAGTTTAAGTATCTCTTGGTCTTGTCCATCAGTAAGGGAAAATTGAAGTGGGAGACTGACAGGTGGATCAGTGCACCGCCTGCAATGTGGACACTGTACTGGTCTGTTGTGGTGAAGCGAGAATTAGACTCTGTCTACTGATATCTTTGTTCCTACCGTCACCTAAGGTCATGAACTGTTGTAGATCTTTGTTCCTAAAGTGACAAACTTTACTTCAGTTCCACAACTGGAACAGTTCCACACTTGGCGACCTGTGCCATTTACCTGAAGAGATCTGGGTTAGACTCCAGCAGACTCCCATGTCCCTCCACAGGAATAAATGGGTACAGATAATGGATGGATGGACAGTTCCACATTTTGAAAAATGTATTCTACTCTTCTATTCTGTTTTTCAAGGCAAACATGGTAGTAGACCCTTGAAGAGGTTTCTCCACTTTGGACCAGCATGTTCCTGCTGAGCCTGACTGTATTCAGAGTAGATTTATAGCAGTGCTACCTGTGTGATGGTTTTTGGTGGAACTGATGACCACTTTCTCCACAGGGACATCCTCCGGGCAGGAGTGATGCTAGCTGGCCACCAGAAGAAGATCCTGAACAGCATCCAGTCCATGAGGGCTCAGATGAACCAGATCACCTCAGTGGAGGTGTGACCTCATGGACCAGAGGCCCAGCTGCCTCCAAACTGAGACTTCCTCCTGAACTTCTGAGGAGGCCTGACAACTTGCACACAGACCTCAACCTCAGTCCACCTTCAGGTTCAACCCTTCCCTCAACACTCCAGAGGCTTCCTGCACACGTTCCCATTACGGTTCTTGTAACAGTAGCTGGTCATGAACATGACCACTAAAGCTCCGCTGGAGTCACCAGTCAAACCAGTCAGAAGGCAAGAGTCAACGCTGGCTTGTATGTGGGAACACTGGCACTATGTCACACCAAAACCCAAATTCAGTTGGATGAGCCTGAAGGTCCAGAGCTTTCAGTCCAGTCCTGCACCGGTTTTACAGGTTTAACCCATGACGTTCACATATCAGACCCTGTTCTTGGTGCTACTGGCAACAAAGAGATTATAATTGTTTCTGTCACTTCAGACAGCCACAACATTAAAACCACCTGTTGGGCACTTATAGACCTGTCAGCATGGGACATTAAAATCACCTGTTGGACACTTGTAGACCCCATCAGGACAGAACACTAAAACCACCTGCTGACACTTGTATACAGCGTCTGGACAATATTAAAACCACCTTTTGGACACCAAAAGGTGTCCACTCATGTCCTGACGGGAAGTCAGGACATGAGTGGAACTTATTTACCAGTGATGAGGGAGGTGACACATTTAAAAAAATGTGTCACCCTATCTCTCTTTAACAGCTAAAATTCCAGGAGTTATTTCTGGAATAATGCATTGAGTTATCACTGAAGTTATTCCAGGACTTATTTCTACAGTTATTCCTGGAGTTATTTCTGGAGTTATTCCAGGAGTTGTTTGTAGAATTATTCCAGGAGTTATTTCAGCATTTATTCCAGGAGTTGTTTCTGGAGTTATTTCAGAAATTATTTCAGGATTTATTTCTGAAGCTATTCCAGCAGTTATTTCAGGAGTTTTCTGGAGTTATTCCAGGAATTATTCAGGAAGTTATTCCAAGAGTTATTCCAGGAGTTATTTCTTGAGTTATTCCAGTAATAATTCCAGGAGTTATTACATGAGTTGCTTCAGAAGGTGTTTATGGAGTTATAGCAGGAGTTATTCCAGGAATTATCTCAGAAGTTATTCCAGGAGTTATTTCTGCAGACTTTGAGACAAATGATACTGTTGAAAACCAACTGTGTTCTGCAGCAGCTTCTCTCAGGTGGTTTTAATCTGGTGGCTGATGTTTGCACTTCCTTTAAGACTGTTTCTTTTTGTCTTTTTAATGTCTTTTTTGAGAAAGAAAAAACATAAAACTCATATGATCATAGTGGCTCTTAGTTTTACACAAAAACATCCTCAGATGAACAACATCGTATGGAATTAGAACAGTCTCAATAGTCACAAATGTACATGACGATTCACAAATGCCCAGGATGATTCACAAATGTACAGGACAAGATTCACAAATACACAGGACAATTAACAAATGCACAGGACAATTCACAAATGCACAGGACGATTTACAAATCGCAGGACAATATTCACACGTGTTTTTCTGATGCACACACAAATATAACTTGATTTACAAATGGCTTCTGATCTGTGGACTTCGCTGCATTTGTGTGAATTTTGAGACTCCCCTGACGTGCCTCAACTGACAAATGCATTTTTTTAACATGTGTAACCAATCAGATATCTCCCTTGTTTCAGCCAGTTTGAATGCTTTAATGTGATTGACTTATGAGCAAATCATTTCCCACGTGGGATGCGTTCTTATTATTGGCTCAAACAAGGAAGATAACTTATTGGTTGCAGATGTTTTAAAAAATGCATTTGTCAGTTAAGGCACGTCAGGGGAGTCTCAAAATTCACACACTTGTGAATCTTGTCCTGTGGATTTGTGAATTGTCCTTTGCATTTGTGAATATTGTGACGTGCATTTGTGACTACTGAGACTGTTCCAATTCCATAACATCAAACATTATTTAACAAAAATGACCAAAAATAAAAAAATGAAACCCTTCCAAACCAACTGTACTGGTCTCAGTTGCCAGTCATGGACATGGAGGTTTGCTGGGACATCATGGACATGGTGGTCTGCTGGATTATCATGGACATAAAGCTCTGCTGGAACATCTTTCTGCAAAAATTATATTAGTCTGACATCAAATCCAGCTCCATTACAGGATCTGAATATGTTCCAATTTCTCACTAGGTCGTCACTGGTCCTTACAGGAGTCCTCACAGGTCCTACAGGTTCTCACTGGTCCTCACTAGTACTCATAGGTCCTCACTGACCCTTTGTCTCTGCTCCAAATATAGACTCCTGCAGTGAAACAGCTTTATGAACACAAACATCTGAGGACTTATCTGTACAAACTATTCAGAAAATGTTCAGAGAATTTAAATGAGTCATGTGAGTTTGAGTGACAGAGCTAAAATGCTAACACGGCAGCTAACACGTTAGCAGCTGCTTCTTTTTTTTCTTTAAATAAATGAAGTTATTAAAAGGTTCTGCATTGTTCTTCCGAGGTTATATTTGTCTAAATGTTGACCATCATTTGATTTTCATTATAAATTTATACTGAGAACAACATTAAAGGAACAGAACAGTCTTTTCAGGTGACTGTTTTCTGTCAGCAGAACCCTTGGACTGAAAGAACCAAACCAGGGACTAAGAGAACCAAAACAGGGACTGAAGGACCCAGACCAGGGACTGAAGCCATTAGCTTCAACCAAACACATCAACTTCCTGTTCAACTCATTTGTCCGGTTAGAAGTGCTTTGATACCACATGGGGGTTCTGCTGGACTGGACCTTTCTGTTGAGTTCTGACCCCCCCTGAACAGACACCAGGACTCTCGTTCTCTAATCGCTACTTTGATGTTGTGATGCTTTTAAAATCACCCTCAGTGGTTTGTTTCTACGTGCTGAATGGACAGTGGTGGACACACCCTAATGTCCAGCATCACCAGCATTCTGTTTCTTCTCAACTCGTCATGAAAAGTCAGTCTTACTCAGAATTCCTGGTTAAATTGGAAACTTTCTAGAAACCTTCATGAACTGCTCCAGTTTGGAAACTGGATGTGAACTGAAATAATCTATGGGATTCACAGAACAGATCACAAACCAGGTTTAGAGGACTTTTGTCCTCGGATGGTCCTCCAGAAAACAAGACAAGAAAACACTCAAGAACACTTCAAGGAAACCACAAAAAATTAAACCAATGGAGAATAATGACCTAATACAGCTTATCTAGAACAGGAACTTGTACATTTCCATAGCAACAAGCTGAAGACACTGAAGACAACACTTTCTTAAGATGACAGCGGTGTTGACGTAGGACTGATACTAGCAGCAGATGTCTCTGACTGCTACAGTAGCACCTACTGGTGGAATGCTGAACAACAGGCAAGGTCCTAGAAGGTTCTAAGAGGTTGTACACGACTCTTGGAGGTTCTAGAAGGTTGTAGAAAGTTATAGGAGTTTCTAGAAGGTTCTAGGGGTGTCTAGAAGTTCTAGAACGAGTGACTGAATGAGCAGCTGGCCACTGGTCTGCAGAGCACTCTGTAGACCAGTTTGGACCAGCCTGGACCTGAACCAGTCTAGACCAGTCTGTGTACCAGTCTGGCCCTGGACTAGCCTGTGGACCAGTCAAGACAATTTAGGACCTGGACCAGTCAGAACTGGTCTGGACCAGTCAGGTCCTGGCAGACATTGGAGGCATCTCTCACAGGGTCTAAAAGAGGTCCACCAGGTCTTGGAGGAGATCCAGTTGAAAAGGCTCCAGATGTTCTGTTTGTCCAATGAGGTCCACTTCTTCATAGATTTAATAGTTATTCTCCAGTTCAGTCCAGTTTGTTTTAATGGTGTTGTTGAAGTTCTGCTGTGATGGATTAGCAACGTGTCCAGGGTGTACCCCTGCCTTTCTCCCAAAGAGAACTGGGATGGGCTCCAGCAGACCCCCGTGGCCCTGCACAGGAATTACTGGGTATAAATAATGGATGGATGCTGAAGTTCTGTTCCTGAGTCAGTTCTGGTCCTGAGGTCACCACAGATCCTTTTTCAGAACCAAAAGAACCTGAGTCTGATTGGATCCAGAACCTGAAATATTTTCTTTTCTGGTTTTGGTCACATGACTGTTGGTGCTGAAGTTTAACGTTTGTTCACACGTTTTCACATTCTTGTCCATGTTCAGCTCCAGTCTGTCTTCCTGACTGGTTGATCTGCAGAATTGTAACCATGGAGATGCACAAACACTCTTCAGTCTGGTTTCTGTTTCTGTTCAGACAAACAGATGTAGAGACTCTTGAAGCCACCAGGGGCCCCCAAGACACATTATCAACAAATAAAATGTTCTGACTGCATCTGCAGTTAGAGAGTGAGTATGTACATTTAAATTAAAGAACGTCAGTAAAAACTGGAACCTTGCTGAGGTATGACAGGGTGAGTTTATAAAGTTTGAATTTCTGATTTATTTTCGTGGAGCTTTATCTTCCTTCACCTCAAAATGTCCTACAATGCTTTAGCGCTCAGCAACTCTGTTAGAAAATCTGAATTTTTTTAAATTTCTTCTTGCAAATTTTAAATGTTATAAAGTCAAAATTTTGAGTGATTTCTTGGCATTTTAATGCCACAATTTTGACGCCACAATTTTATTTATTTATTTATTTATTTACTTTGGTACATTTTTTTCTTGCAAATTTCCACACTTGTAAAGAATTTAGAGGTTTTCTAATGTATTTATTTATTTTTTACAAATTTTTGTTCATGAAGTCATAACTTTTGACTTTTATCTTGCACATTTGTGCAAAATTACATAAGTTATGTCATTTTATATATTTGCAAATTTGTAAATATATATATATATTTACAAATTTGTGAGTTTTTATGAAGTCAAACTTTTGCATTTTTCTTTCAATTTTGTGATTTTATTAAGTTGAAATCCTGACTCTTTTTTGCACAAATGTGAGTTCATAAAGTCAAAAATTTTGAATTTTTTAATTGAAAAATCAGCCAGTTCACCAGGTCAGAAATGGACTTTTTCATAGAGCTTTCATTGTTCTGTTCATACATGGTGATGCTAGCCTCAGCTAGGTTAATGTTGGCTAATTTCAGCTAACTCAGCGAATGTTAGCTAGCCCCAGTGAACCTCAGCTAAGCTAATGTTACCTAGCCTCACATAGCCTCAGCTAAGCTATTGTAATGTTAGCTGGCCTCACCTCAAGCTAATGTTAGCTAGCCTCAGCTAAACTAATTTTAGCTAGCAAGGCTTATTTATGCTCAACTTGATTTTCAAACCTAGCCTGAACTCTTCTTGAAGACTAACGCCACAGACCAAGGTTCTCACCCCCCCACCCCCCTAAAAAAAAAAAGGGAAAAAAAAGTCAGACCGAACCGTTCCTGAACCAGGGCCCCCAGACAGAACCTTGGACCTCCAAACCTGTCCTTTTCACTGATCACTTTTCTTCTGTGTACTATTCTGGAGCACATGAAATGGGTCGCCCACGGCCCAATGATCCTGCCACTGTGATCTCACTTCTGTGTTGGTTTTTATTCTGTATAAATGTATATTTGATGGTAAACCTGTGAATTATGTATTCATTTCAACTGTTTGTAATGCCCTATTGCGTTTTTTGTAAAAAAAAAAAAACAAAAAAAAAAAACAAAAAAAAAACAAAAGAAAAACAAAAAACAAAAACATAAAAACAAAAGGTAAAATAAAGTCAACTCATCAGAAGCGTTGTTTGTGTCCTTGAGTCCATTCCACACTTATCATGTTTCTGGTAGTGAGAACCACCAGATATTTACCTTCATCATCACAGAGCAAATGTGGACGAGGGCGCCCCTATGAGGACTCATTTGGACTTTCAGAGGAGACCACAAGGCTCCTTCAAACATGGCTATAACTTCTTCTTTCAGATTCCTGCTGTAAAATGACTAATAACACGTGTTTCCAGCAGAAATGTCAAATTGAAAAAAAAAAAAAAGTATGTTAGTGGACCACATAAATGATATTGCAGCGCTCTGGATTCATATCATGAAAACCTGAACATCTCAGTATTTATTGGACCAGTCTGATTTTGAGTTTTTAAAGGTTTGTCACAGAAAGGTTGCATATACTGGTTCCTGCTGATAAAGAAGAAGTAGTTGGTTTTGTGTTTAAACATTTGGACTAAAAACTGACAAGCAGCACTGCGGGATTCCTGAGGGGGCGTTTGCAGCACGCCATACGAACATGACCTACTTTACACACATGAGGGGGTCGAGCAGTTTGTCCCTGTGGTCATGGAGATGGATGATTTCGTAAGACTCAGGGATATTTATATAATCGCTCAGTTTTGTTGACCTGATGTCGCTGCTAAATACAAGATTAAAGGATTAAGGATTGATTTGAAGATACGTGATGAACAAACTGATCCACTGAGGGGCTGACAGGTTAGCTCCACCATGATCTGCTCTGCCTTTAATGTGGACAAAGAAGAACAGATGACAACAGAAACTACAAAATCTGACCTCATACAGAGATAAAACTCTGTGAGACTAAAACATGAGCACAAAACACCTTCATGTTCAGTTAGCATTACGCTGCTGCTAGCCTACTGGAAAACACACTGGTAAAACTGTTGATGTTTGTAAATTAGAACTCATGGTCATGTTTGAAACACCTCATATGACTAAAGTAATAGAAATTAACCAGTTAGTTCAAGTTAGCTGACTCCAGTAAAATAGTAACATTAATCTCATTAATGTCAGCTGACTCCAGTAAACTAGCAAAATCTAAGCTAGTTAAAGTTAGCTGTAAACGAATAACATTAATCCAGTAACCAAGTAACTTTAATCTAGTTTATGTTATCTGACTCCAGTTAACTAGTATGACTAATCTAGTTAACATAGCTGACTCAGTAAACTAGTAACATCAATCTAGTTAATGTTAGTCGACTCCAGTAAACTAGTAACATTAATCTGGTTAGTGAACTGACTCCAGTAAAATTGCAACATTAATTTAGTTAAAGTGAACTGACTGCAGTAACTATATAGTTAATATTAGCTGAATCCAGTAAATTAGGAACATTAATCTGGCTAATGTTAGCTGACTCCAGTAAACTAGTAAAAAGTAATCTAGTTAAAGTGAGCTGAAACTAGTAACATTGATCTAGTTGATGTTAGCTGACTCAAAGTAGTAACATTAATCTAGTTAAAGTTAGTTGATGCCAGTAAACTCGTAACATGTAATCTAGTTAAAGTTGGCCAACTCTGACAGTAACATTAATCTAGTTAACGTTAGCTGACTCCTGTTAACTAGTATGACTAATCTAGTTAACATTAGCTGATTTCAGTAAACTAGAAACACTAATCTGGTTAATGTTAACTGACTCCTGTAAACCACTAACACTAATCTAGTTAATGTTAGCTGACTCCAATCCATCAATTAAGCTTTATTTATATAGCACCTTTCTTAGAAGACGTGTAACTCACCATGCTTTACAGTTATTATAAAGAAAAAAGCAAAAATAAAAACCATGTTTACTCATTGAAAACAAGAATTAGGCTAAATTAGGCTAAACTAGAAACACTGGTTAATATTAGCTCACTCCAGTAAACGAGTAACAATGTTAGTTGACTCCAACCCATGAATCAAACTTTATTTAGATAGTGCCTTTCATACAAGACACATGTAACTCAAAGTCCTTTACAGCGATTATAAAGAAAAAAGCAAAAATAAAAACATGGTTACTCAATGAAAACAAGAATTATACTAAATTAGGCCTAACTAGGAACATTAATCTAGTCAATGTTAACTGACTGAAATTAGTTAACTGACTCCAGGAAACAACTAACATCAATCTAGTTAACTTTAGCTGACTTTTATACCAGATATTTGTATATTTTTGTACCACATGTTTTTGTTGTTTTTTTTTGTTGTTGTTTTTTTACCTCTCCTCTCTCTGTCCTTCATCCCCTCTGCCTTGTCTCTCTCCTCATGTCTTCCTTTGCTGGCTATCAGCAGGAGGGTGCCTCCTATGGTTCTGCTCAATGTTTCTTCCCAAGAGGGAGTTTTTTCTTGCCATTATTATTCTTTGCCATGTGCTCAGGGTCGTGCTCTGGGTTTCTCAGAAGTGCCTAGAGACAACTTTGTTATAAATAGACGCTACATATATATATATATGTAAAATAGAATTTTAAAATATTTAATTGAATACTAACATGAATGCAGTTAATGTTAGCTGACTCACAAACATATAATATTAATCTAGTTAATGTTAGCTGACTCATATAAACTAGTAACATGAATCGAATTAAGTTAGCATATCCAGTAAACTAGTAACAGTAGTCCAGTTAACAACACATAAATCCAGACTACGAAACAACACAGAGACTCAGACTACGTAAGAATAGATAATCCCAGAATACGTAACAATACATGAACACAGACTACGTAACAACAAATGAACCCAGACCATATAGCAATACATTAACACAGACAAAGTAAAAAAAAACACATAGACCCAGGCTATGTAACAATACATGTACACAGACTACGTTACAATACACGAACCCAGACTACATAACAATACATGAACCCAGACTACGTAACAATACATGTACACAGACTACGTTACAATACACAAACCCAGACTACATAACAATACATGAACCCAGACTACGTAACAATACATGTACACAGACTAAGTTACAATACACAAACCCAGACTACGTAACAATACATGTACACAGACTACGTTACAATACACAAACCCAGACTACGTTACAATACACAAGCCCAGACTACGTAACAATACATGTACACAGACTACGTAACAATACACGAACCCAGACTACGTGACAATATATGAACCCAGACTACGTGACAATACATGAACCCAGACTAAGTAACTACCCATGAAATAAAACTATGTAACAACACATGAAGCCAGTCCACATAACAGCACATGAATCCTGATTATGTAACAACACATGAATCCAAACTATGTAAGACTACATGAATCCAGAGTACGCAACAGCACATGAACCCAGACAATGTAACAATACGTGAACTCAGACTACACAACAACACATGAACTCAGACTAAATGACAATACATGGACGCAGACTATGCAACAATACATGAACCCAAACTACTTAACCACGCACGAACATAGACCACATAGCAAGACATGAACCCAAATCACGTAACAACACATGAACCCAGACTATGTAACAATACATGAACCCAGACTATGTAAGAACACATGAAGCTAGACCACATAACAAGACATGAACCCAAATCATGTAACAACACATGAACCCAGACTATGTAACAATACATGAACCCAGACTATGTAAGAACACATGAACATAGACCACATAGCAAGACATGAACCCAAATCACGTAACAACACATGAACCCAGACTATGTGACAATACATGAACCCAGACTATGTAACAATACATGAACCCAGACTATGTAAGAACACATGAACATGGACCACATAACAAGACATGAACCCAAATCATGTCACAACACATGGACCCAGACTATGTAGCAATACACGAACACAGACTGCATAACAACACATGGACCCAAACTATGTAACAATACATGAATCCAGACTATGTAACAGCATATGAACCCAGATTAAATAACAACCCATAAACCCAGATTACATAACACATATCTGGCATTCTTATCATCGATTTATCATTATCAGCACTAGTTGGACACAGTAAACCAGACTGAGGTTGGAGGTATGGAGAGTAGACCAGGAGCTGAAGTTGGATGCTGCTATTGGCTGACCAGAGGTCATATGATGAGAGAGTCACAGATGCTGATGGTCTGTTTTCATCCCTGCGTCTCCTCTGGTTGTCTGTCATTAGCTCCACCCCTCCTGCCTCATAGACGACGGGCTGACATTGGTCCTGGTGTCTGTGTTTTCTGATTCTCTGATTGTTCTGAAGAGCTCATGGAAGGGTACCAGTACCGATCTGACACCCTCTCCACCTCCCCCCGTGATGATTGTCTCCTTCTCTTGTGTTTGTGACCTCTTCCTCCCCCGCTGGCTGCCTACCTCTGTCCCCTCCCCCTTCCTGACTAATGCTTCCCAACAATGTCACCATGTGTTAACTGGCTGCAGCCCCTCCTGGCGCTCATCTCGTCCACCTGGCTGACCCGAGGCAACCACTGCCCCCCCAAGTGTTCGTGTCCGGATCACCACACGGTGAACTGCACCAGTAAAGGTCTAATGGGGGTCCCGGACTCCCTCCCTCTGGGTGTTCGTCGTTTGCTGCTTTCAAACAACTGGATTCCCTGGATTCCATCAGATTTCCTGGTCCTCTACAGCGACCTGGTCTATTTGGACCTCAGGAATAACTCCCTGTCCCAGCTGGAGCCCGGGGCCCTCAGCGCCTCTTCCAGACTGGTCTTCTTGGACCTTGGGTGCAACAACCTGACAGAGATTCCCTCAGGGACATTTGGGGAATCAAGGAGTCTGATCAAACTTAGACTGGGGAACAACCCCTACCTGAACATGATCAGCAGGGATGCCTTCACGGGTCTGACCTCTCTGAGGGAGCTGGACCTGAAGCAGAACGGTTTCACAGTCCTGGATGTGGGGGTCCTGGAGCCTCTGCCCTCCCTACGACTGCTGCAACTGGAGGGAAACCCCTGGCTCTGCAACTGCCACTTTGGGAAACTATTTGCCTGGTTGTCAGATAACCGGCACAAGCTCCCCACAGGTAAGATATGCTGCTTAAAAATATGACAAAACTCTGTTTCCCATCAGAGAGCAGAGGAAGATTTACTTGGAGAATACTCTCTGAAAATGAAGCATCAGCTGCTGTTTCAGGCCAGAACCATCTGGCAGACATCATCAGAACTAAACCCAGGTTCAGGGTCATAGTTCCTTCAACTCTATATATGTCTGACTGTAGATTCTGAGCAAGACTAACAGTAAACACTGAGTAAAGACTTGATTCTAACTAGATGTAACTGAACCAACAGAATTATTTTCAGCTGCTGATGATAGTGTAACCATACAATAACATCTTGGATTTAAACCAGAGAGGAAGAGTTTCAGAGAGATAACTTAGTGTTTAGAGTTGTTGTTTCACTATGAGGTCCTACAGCTGTTGAGAAAGTCGATGTTTAGTCTCCAGGATCAATAACTGTACCTGCAGCTCTGTCCAGAAGACCAGAAGTGGTTTGAACACCACATATGCAATACAAACTTCCCAGATTTCTGACAACAGTTATTCTTCGGGCTCTCCAGCAACATTACTAGCATCTTTACAGTTCTAGCAAAAAAATCAGTTAGACAACTGCAGCTCATTCAGAACGCTGCTGCTAGAGTCCTCACAAAGACCAAAAAGGTGGACCACATCAGTGCAGTTCTGAGGTCTTTACACTGGCTGCCTGTCCATCAGAGGATAGACTTTAAAGTTCTGATGCTGGTCTAGACAGCTCTGAATGGTTTAGGACCAAAATACCTCAGTGACCTTCTGACACCATATAAACCTACCAGACCCCTCAGATCATCTGGATCTGGTCTTTTATCAGTTCCCAGAGTCAGAACCAG
>JBAMYA010043671.1:0-13149 GCA_037176975.1 Arrhamphus sclerolepis | reverse complement strand
TATAAATTTGGCGTAGTTTTAGTCTAGTTTGAGACGTTTCTGGGACCACTCCACCTTGTCTTGAACTCTTAAAAGCCGTTTAAACTGTAGGGAATCTTATGGAAAGATGACTCCATTTCTGATCCCAGTTCCTCACTGCTGATAGTCATGTTGATGCCATTGTCGTCCTTTCAGCCACCAACTAGAAACAACATGAAGGTTTCTACGGCATAAATGCTTCCCTCATTATCTCAATGTTACTGATAAAGTTGCTTGTCCATGCTGGCATGTCAGAGATGAGGTGTTCTTTGGGCAGGTAAAAAAAACCTACAAGTAAATACAGAAAAATGGGTTGAACAGGACACAAACCTGGTTCCGTGATGAAAGTCAGGACGCCATTTCATTAACTGATTTTGGACTATTAGTGTGGGTTGTTGTGCAGGAATCCAGTATGGATGTTCGCTTGCTTTGCATGTATCTGTGACTAAAACCAGTCCGACCAGTCAGCAGCTGTGTGGGACTTTACTTTTTTTGTTGTTTTTTTTTTAGTAATGGAGTTACTTTAGCTGGGACTGTGATCAACAATGGCTCCTTTTCACCAGCTGGTTCTCTGGATGTTGATCTAAGTGGCTGAAGTTCTCTCTTGCTAGATGGAAGTAAACACAGTTGTCACCTACTCTCTGGCAGTGGGGTTTTAAAAGTGCTTGGTCTTTCCCAGATGTTCTCTGCAGAAACGTCTCTGACGGCTCAATGTAACAAACCTCCGAGATACGACTGAAATATCTGACCTGGAGCTTTGACAAGACAATATTCTTGTTCCAGTCAAAAACAAATCTGGACAAAAAGAAAGGAAATAAAAACAGAAATCCCACATACAGAATAAAAATAGATAAATAAATAAATAAGTGGTGTGGTACACTTAAAGTAGCAAAGAATTTCTAAATGAGGGTAAAATAGTGTCACACCCTGGACAGGTCTTGATATAATATTTTTGAAGATAATTGATATTGCAAGTTTTTGTTGTAAAATATAGACTTTTGCAAAATTGAATTTTTTTTGGACATAATGTCAATTTAATCCTTAAACCTTTACCCTAGCACAAATTTTTGGTGGTAAAAAGGAAGAAAAATATCTTTGTCCAAAAGTGTAAAATTTTGAACTTTTTTCAAACTTTTTTTTTAACATAAAATGATTTCTTTATTTCAAATTGCAAACTTTGTGTAACTTTTACTTTTTGTCATAAAAATCAAAGATTTTGTAAAATCTGGACTGTTTAACTTAAAGAGTTTTTGTAGAAATTTTAAAGTTTTTACTTTAGAATCTAGTGTGAATTTAGTGACTTTATGTCCTTTTGTAAATAGAATTGTAGATTTGGCAATATTACAACTTTGTCATGTAAAAGTATATTTCATCAGTTTTTTGAATAAATTTCCAAACTCTTTCCTGTGAATGATGACTTTTGTAGATTTGCATGTTTTGATTGTAAAAACTTTTTTTTTTTTTATTGTGACTTTTTAATATATAATATTGCAGTTTTTAGTGATAAAATACTCACATTTGCAAAATTGCAACTTCTTGACAGAAAATAATCAGTGTCATAAAATTGTGACTTTCAGCGTATCCTATGAAGCAGCATAAACTTTTATTTTTAGATAATCATATGCCCCTCAAGCTCTCACAAAATAAAATGACGTGATGGACTGGATTTGGCCCGCGGGCCTTTAGTTTGATATTTGTGCTGCAGGTGAGCCTGAGACTCTATATTAGCTACGTTACAGTCAGATTTACTGAGTCACAAACAGCTCGTGTTGTGTCACTGACGTAAATAATGGGACAGCATTGACTTCATACTAAGGAGCATCATTTGACAGCTGACAGATTTATCGGCCTGAGCCACGATACAGCTCTACAATTACTGATGGCACCATAAAAATGTATTTCACCATCCATTTTACATGTCCTTTGTTTAGCCACAAATAGATTTAATCACCTCAAACTAAAGCAAACAAAGCAGGTAACCTGCAGCTGATGCATTTTTAATCAAACCCCTTTTGAATGAGAGTTCAAAAATACAGATTTCTGGGGAGCTCAGCAGCGCGATGTAAAGGTGGACGAGGACGTTGTCACGTCCTCCTACTTCCCTCACAATCACTGCCAACATCTCACAGCAAAGACTGGAATCAAACTGGAGGCGAATCAGTAAATCTGACAACTGCATTTAAGACCTAAACGTCTCAGACGCATAACGCAGGTAAGAACCAGCAAAGTATTATCTGTGACTCTTCCACAGCTGTCCAGCTGTGAGGAAGCGACAGAAGTCTTTTAGCTCTGTCACCACTACAGATTCCCTGAAATCTGCCCCTTTATCCAGGTTTTTGAATAAATCCTGTCTCCTCTTTTTACATCTGAGATGTCAAACTGATTTCCACTGAGGGCATCACGGTGGCCCTCAAAGGCCCAGTTGTGACTGTAAGACTGTAGAAATGCAACTGCTTCTAAATACATTGTTAAATAACAGTTTCTGTATTGATTATTATTTATTCAACTTACAAATTTTGTCAAGATTGTTCACTTTTTTGGTTGCCAGTGATCAAACCAACAGGAAAGAGGAAACTCAGTAAAATTACAAGTTTACAATTATTTTTTAATTGCTACTTTCTGATATAACATCAGGTTTTAATGTCATAAAACTGTGAGCTTTGTAGTTTTCCTTTTTTTTTTTTTACTCTGTAATATCAAATTTTTGGTGTTTAAATAAATAGAATAAAATAAATCTTTAAAAGAAATAATGAAATAAATCTTTGTCGAAACAAAAAAACCCAGATATTTTCTTTCATGTAAAATTATAATTTCATGGCATAAATTTTGTACAACTTTATATCAACTTTTTGTCTATTGAAAAGAATCACAAATTTTGACTTTTCAACTTAATATTAAAACTTGTTGCTGTGAGATATTGACTTTCAAAAAATAGATTTTTAGATTTTTATTTTAGAATCATGACTTTATATCCTAAAAAGACCAAAAATTTTAGGAAAATTCCAAACTTTGCAAGATTGCAACTTTGTCATATTAAAGTACTTTCTTTTATTTATATATCATGACCTTTGTAGAATTGCATGTTTTGTTTGTAAAAACCAATTATTTTATTTTATTTTATTTTATTCATGTATTTATTTTTGACTAATTGTGACCCTTTAACTTAATACTCAGAATTGAAGTTGATTTTCACAAAAATCCATTCATCCATCATCTTTACCCGCTATGGCCTGTACAGGGTCACGGGGGTCTGCTGGAGCCTATCCCAGCTCTCTCTGGGTGAAAGGCAGGGGTACACCCTGGACAGGTCACAGATTTTCAAAAAAAATGAAACTTCTTAATGTAAAATCATGTTTTCATGTCCTAAAAATGCCTTTATTTCAATAAAACTGCCAATTTGGCAATATCACACAATTCATAACTTTTGTTTGTAAATCATCAGACATTTTCAAGATTGCATGTTTTGCTTATAAAAATCTAACTTTTTGTATAAAATTGGACTTTTTCACTCAATATTGCAATTTTATGTTGTAAAATATAGAATTTTTACTTTTAATTTGTGCATGGAGGCAGCGTGAACTTTTATTTTAAGACAATCATATTCCCTTCATGACCTCATGGCAGCCGCGTAAAACGGCTCACTAATCCAATGGCTCGTCAGGTCTGCTAGTTTGGATTGAGAAAAATTCATGCCCTCCTCTGCTATTTCAGCCGTCTTTGTTCATGTCGACAGGATCTAGAGTTACAGTTGCAGGTGTCAGGAGATCTTTTTCTTGCTGCTGTTGGTGAGTTGGAGGGCACCGGGAGGATATTTGCACACGATCAAGAAGACTTTGGCATGCAAAAGACCGACGCTGCTCGGCCTAAAAGGATCAGATTTTACTGATGGGCCATTTTGGAGCAGGTCTGGGGGAGCCGATGTTGCCCTTGCAGGGAAAAGTGATACAGCAGAGGATGAGAAAAAAGAAATAAAGTGCACCACAGACAGATGAGGGCGAGGTAAGAATAAGCCCACTGAGGAAGATGTGGAGGATTAGTTAGTGGTCCTTAAAAAGGACCACTGCTTTGAGAAAATATCTCAAAGCAGCATTCAAATATTCACTCTTAGTCAACTACACGTCAGAACTTTTACACAAAAACTTTCAAAAAGTTTAAAGATTTAACTTGATCTTCTGTCTGTCTGTTCACAAGAGGCCGCGCAGTATCTGTAAACTATATGGAAACATCTGCTCATTTTACCTTTGAAATGAGACAAATTTACTTCATCTGTTATCGCTCGCAGGCCCACGAGAGCGTTTAAAGACAACCAAACTTCAAACTAAAACATTTCTGATCTAAAAACAACATGGGAAAACTGAGGTGGAGAGCAGCTGGTTTACGTCACTTAGTAAAAGATTTAGTAAGTTTGAAAAAGATTTTAGTGAAACATAATTTTGTAAAATTTACTTTTTTATAACAAAGATTCATGTTTTTGGTGGAAATTATAGAATAATTTGAAATTTTACAACTGTTGTAAATTTATGTCAAAATGTTGCTTTTTGATATTTACCTACAAAAAACTGTAATATTAAGTTCAAAAAATTCACAAATTGCCTCAGTTTTATGAAATTTAAGATTTTGTGACAAAAAAAAAACCTTTTCTTTCTTTCTTTTTTTTTTGTTTTATGACTGAGTCCAGGAACTAACAGGAAATCTGAGAACAGAGCTGGTTGAGAAAATAAAGAATAACTAACTCTTTAATGGTAACCAAGGTGATGAAGTGGCCCTTTAACAGCAACCATGGCGATGATAGCCCTTTAACTGTAGCCATGGTGATGATGTAGCCCTTTAAGAGTAACCATGGTGATGATGTGGCCCTTTAACAGTAACCATAGTGATGATGTGGCCCTTCAACGGTAACCATGGTGATGATGTGGCCCAGGATGAAATAGAGTTTGACGCTGCTGCTTTAAGAGAATCACTTCGACCAAAGACTGAACAGCACTGGCTTTTATTTGGATTGAATTTTTCTTTTCTTGAAAGTTTTATTCTTCTCTTATTTTTATTGTTTTAATTTTTTTTGGTGTCCAGCACTTCGACCAACGGCATAGATTTTAAAGTGCTTTATAAATGAAAGTGAGTTTAGTAAAGCTGCAGATACTACAGCATCTGTTTGTGTTTAAAAGCTGGATTTTACATCGCTGCTCTGCGACGACACTGAGACACGTTTTGGAAAGCAATTACCATCAGAAGCGTGAAGCATTTGTCACTGCTTAAAAGTTCAACCAACCATACTGTGACAACTTTAATTTACTTGCAGAACAGCTCATTTTCTATGACATTTCACAAGCGGTTGCTTCCGTCCATCGTGCATCCATCACTGATTTAAGACACTCGGCGCTTCATTGTGAGCAGGTTCTCAACAATGACCCTCAAACCTTCCAAAACCAGCAGAGCAGTGACCCACCATGATCACGTTGAAGGATCATGTTCATCTACATTAAAAAAATGTAACACGTTTCTTATCTTCAAATCTCTAATTGTTTCTACATTTAACACTTTTTAAATAAACGCTACTATTATTATTGTAAATCTAAAAGAATAGTAAACCTGCCTCAGAAGTGTTACAATATAATCTCTTTTCAGTGCTAGTAGTTTATTCTTTATTTCACAAATCAGTTCTTCTAAATGAGAACTTTATCTTATGATGTATTTAGCATGTCTAGTGAACTTTATGAAACTCTGTCAGTAAAGAGGTTTGATTGGTTTACTTTTGATTCCTTCTATCAAAAAGACGATGTTGGAAAACTGCATCTCTGCTCTGTTATATCCAGATGTTCACAGCACTGGAAAATATTCTGCCGAATGATTGATTTAGTTACAGTTCCTCCACTGACCACTAGGTGCTCGCTCCAAAACAGAACAAATTGACCTCCATGTTAAAAGGTCCGACTTTGCAGCAGAATTAAACATATTGTGGTTACATATTACATCCATGACAACTGTACAGTGGTGAATGTTTTTTGAACATATCTGATTAATTTCAGACATTCTCATGAATTTCAGTGTATGAAAAAAACTACTTTTTGTTGTTGTTGTTTTTGATTTTCTTGATTCTGAGGTGACACCTGAGTTGTTAACTGAGATCTAAGATCAGATGGTTGAGAAGATGGCAGCTTGGTGCATTCAAGCGCCTTCATGATAGCCGGGATGGTTTGGCAGCAGCTCCAGACCAGGAGATGTGAATTCTCTCATGCTGTGGATGTTTGTTGGGCTGTTTTTGTGCAAAATTGTGTTGAAGTTGGAGACAGGTTTAATCTAAATCAAATTATTTTTAAGTTGATACTGCTGTTAGAAAGTGTTTTAGCCAATTTGGATAAAGAAAACAACGTTTTGTTTTTTTTTAAGTCTCCAAGTCACATCATGGGTTACACTGAGAGCATCAAGCTCCACGTGCAGGTTTGTCTGTATTTCTGGTCATATCTCAGATAATGTGCTGCAGATGAGGTGACGCTTCCACTTTCCTGCATCAGATAACGGATCACATATATGTTCCTTTACTCCTCAGAGAAAATCAGTAGAAACATGTCGGTCCACTGAAGGTTCATATTAATACTCCAAGTGTCAAACTGAAGCCTGCATCTTATCTGGCCCATAAACGTTTAAAGACGTCTAACTAGAACATTTCTAGGGAAATGTTTGATTCAGTACTGTGGAATAACTGAGGTGGAGAGCAGCTGGTTTATGTCACACAGTCAGGATTTAATAAATGTTGTAGGTTTTTGTTTTCTTAATGAGAAAAATGTATGAAATTGTGACAAAAATGAAAATTATAGAACAATTTGAAGTTGCAATTTTACAACAGTTGAAATTTTACATCAAAATGTTGCACAAAATTTATATTTTCCAACTAAAAATTGTAATTGTAAGTGTCATTTGAGATTTTACTGAACTTTTACAACTAAATTATAATTTTTACAAAAAATGTCAGGGTTTTTTGTGAATTTACAAGGGAAAGAATATTTGATTTTAGCAAAGATTCATAAAGATTCATAAAGATTTATAAACATTGCTATTTTTTATAAGAAAAAGATTTTTGCTAAATTTGAGATTTTATGACCAAAAATACATTTTTTTTAAATTTGTGATTATGTACAAACAACAGGCTCTTTTTAAGATAATTTTGACATATTTTAGATTTTATGACAAAATTTCACTTAATTTTTTTTTAATTTTATGATTGAGTCCAGGAACTAGTGTGAAATCTGACAATATACCTGGTTTCAGAAAGTAAAGAATAACCCACGTTTAACCCTGTAACCATGGGGATGACCTGAGCCTTTAGCAGTAACCATGGTGATAATGTGGCCCTTTAAGGGTGACTATGGTGACAATGTTGCCCTTTAATGTAACCATGGTGATGATGTGACCCAGGATGAAACAGATTCATGCCGAACAAATGAAACTAAAGCATCTCCAGAAACTGCAGTCTGAATGAAACGGCCTTCTGTGCTTTGACAAAGTGCTGCATTAAAACAAAAACAACTGAAAGAGTGAACTGCTCACACACACACACACACACACACACATGTACACACACATGCACTGCAGGGTTTGACCTTCAGGTTTGATCTTCTGCAATGCAGTGATTAGTTTTATTGACGTGTAAAGGAGGCTGTCTTGATGAGCCTTTTCCTTCTGTCCACATGAAGTTTGAATTATCTAAATGTTTTTTGTTTTTTTTTATTTCTACCTGACATGTCAGCGATGTAGATGGACGTAGAAAAAAAAAGTCTAAAAGTTTAAGGATTAAGTAAAGATCACAGGTGGGACTCACCTGAAGGCTCTTCTTCAACCTTTAAAACCTTACGAACATGCCGCTCCACAATCCGAGCAAAAGATTTCACCTCCATTTGTCTTTTTTTTTTTTTTAATAAATATCTTCTTCAGCTCTTGCTCAGAGTTTCAACACTCCTCCTGCTTTCACACAACCTTTTCAACCCAAACACAGGAACATGGCCACTTTTATTACACACACATGCACTCGCCCATCACCCACTTGTAAAGTTCCTGCCAACAGCTTCCCACCAGAACTTTCCACCTTTTGGAGATAACCATGTCCCACAGATAACGCCGACACGTTCCCAGCTGGCTGCAGGAAACTGACCACAAATGTCAAACGCTGTCACGTCAAGGCTGAACGGTGTCAGGGACACGGCGAATCATCAACAGCATCGAGGCCACAAACGTAGTGAGTCAAATATGTTGGACAAATTTCGAGTGTTTCAGCTTTCTTTGTATGTGTTACTTAGTCACTATCATCTCACCTCTGAGGGAGTAAAGGATCAGAGTTTCTGAGCACCAGGACTGAAAATAAGAGCTTTCAAAAGGTCATCATAGACACATTCACTCACAAAGAGAAAAGAAGGAAAATAAAATTCAAAGTCTCTCAGGTGATGAATGCGATGGAAACCTTTTATTTCTGTCTTCATTTTCACAGTGAGACTGTCTGGAAGTGTTTCTGTTGCTCCCAAACTATGTACACAAAAATGAAAGCATACAGGAAAAAAAAACAGATGAGGAAAAGAGAGAGAGACAGGGGGAGAGCAGCAGCACAATACTGGCTGCTGCACTGCAGCAAAAATCTACCCAGCAAACCACCGCCACCACAACCTCCAGCCTGGCAGACAGCAGACCCTCGTCTCCATCTGCGAGGGGGTTTAAAACTAAAATTAAAGGAAAATCTTGGGTTTTTAGTCTCAGAACTTCAACAGTTCCTTTGAATCAGTCAATAAAAGCCCAGAATGTATACGCAAATGTTCATGAAACCCAGAGAGAAAGAAAAAACTACCACGGTCTGAGTACTGAAAATAAGAAAAGAAAATATGACTGCCTGAAATGAGACTTCTAGATGAAGTTATCAAACTGTACAAGCATATCAGAGACAATGAAGTCGAAAGTCTGCTGAAAATTCATTATTTTAAAGGCCAAACGAAGCCCAGAAAAACATGACAAACAATGGCGACGTTCCGTGTTTTATCTGTTTATATCATACGTGTCAAACTCAAGGACCGTGGGCCAAATCCGGCCCAACGATTCATGTTCTCTGGTCTGTGAGAGCGTTTAAAGACAATCGTAAATTTCTAAGTAGAACATTTCTGAGGAAACGTTTGATTCTGACATCAAAAAGTGGAATAACTGAGATGGAGAGCAGATGGTTTATATAAAAAAGTCAGGATTTATAAAATTATAAAATTTGCAATTTTATCACAAAATATTGCAACAACAAAAGTCACAACGTTGTGTTTGTGATTGTACCATAAAATGTTTTGGTTGTTTGGAGGAAAAACAAATCGATCTTTGTACAACAAAATTAGCATTTTTACAAAAAAAGTCAGCATTTTTTTTTTTTTTTTTTAATTGTGAGTTTACAAAACAGAAAAGTTGATTTTTCACACTAAAGTATCAGTTTTAAGATACAAGTTAGAATTTTTGTGAAATTTGAGATTTCATGACAAAAATCCACGTTTTTGAAAAAACATCTATTATGAAATTTACCCTTTTTAAACAAAATTAGCTTTTTTAAACCAAAAATGCCTTTTCTTTTAAAAAAATTGTATAAGTACAAAAGTTTCAATTTTATGATAAAAGTAATGAATTTTGTGAAATTTGATGACAGGAACTAGCAGGAAATCTAACAACAGCTTGAGAAAGTAAAGAATAACAGTAATAGTGATGATGAAGTTTGACGCCTCTAGGTTCATATGCACTGTGAACTGGTTGATCTGAGCGCCTTTTGTTTATCTAAGTCTCAGATTGTCCTGAATCATTTAATGCAATCTATCTTCCGTAATCTCTCTCTCTTCTCCCTTTTGAGGTGCTGTTGCACCTGTTGACTGGATGCCACTGTGGGATACCCGCTAGCATGGCCGACCTACAATCCAACCCTCCGATCATCCAACCCAGTCTTGGATCGAAACATAGTTATATACTTTTATACCAGATATTTGTATATTTTTGTACCACGTTATATATTTTTGCACCTCTCCTCTCTCTGTCCTTCATCCTCACTGTCCTGTCTCCCTCCTCGTGTCTTCCTTTACCCAGCTGGCTATCACCTGGGGGGGGGGGTCCCCCTTATAATTGAGCCAGGTCCTGCTCAAGGTTTCTTCCCATGAGGGAGTTTTTTTCTTTCCACTGTTAGGCTTTGCCATGTGCTCGGGGGTCATGATCTGGGTTTCTCAGAAGCACGTAGAGGCAACTTTGATGTAAATAGACGCTATATAAATAAAGCCTGACAGTCGTGCTGCCTGAACACATGCTCAACAATATCTCCACAAATACCCAGACCAGCTCCATTCAATCCAGTCATAAAAATGCATCTGTTAAGAATCAGATTCATGAGTTTTCATTTGTTCCAAAATTTGGCAATATTTTAAAGTGCCCACAGAGCTTTCCAGCTCGAGGTCCGTTGCCATAGTAACCCATCAACAGTTCAAAGCTGAGGGACATGAGAAAACATATGGGTTTGTAGTGAAGATCCATAGCATCTTACACACTCTAACTGTAATAAATAAAAGTCATCGCAGTCCAATAACACAGTCAGTGATGGCTTGCAGGAAGATCATGGAGCCACAGATTAAAGTTGAAGTCAGGCTGCCAAAGTCTTCATTAGATGAGCAACTGGCACTGACATTTAGGTTGTCAACAGTTTTGTGATGAGTGACATGCAGCTTGAAGATGAATAAACAGAGTTAAATCCTGAGAGTGCAGGGGAAAAGATCATAAAAGACATCCAAATACAAATCACTAGATCACTGTCAACATGAGCGGATAATGAACCTGTGCAAATAAAGCACCCGTGCTGCTGTCAAAATAACTCAAGACTGGTTCCACAACAGAGTAAATCTGCAGGAAAAGTGAGTCAGCCGTGCACCTTCCTGTCCTTGTTTAGACTCACCAGTTAACTAAACCTTTTTCTGACTGTAGGATATAAAAAATAAACCTGTACATGTACAGAGGGCCATTTAATCTACACAGAAAGGTTCCACCACCACTTTAACCCAGGAAATCAGTAAGAAATAGTACAATAAAAAACTATGTTCAAACTGTTTTATCCCTACATTTTAAAATAAGCCTTAAATCAAAGCTTTTGGACTAAAATCACAAATTTTACTGGTATAATTGCAATTTTTAAAAAAAATGTTCTTTTCACATATGAGCGAATTTTGTCATAAAATGGTAAAGTCTGCAATATCACATCTTTATTTCATTTTAAAAAAATTTGCAACCTTTATCATAAAATTGAGCCTTTCGTATTAATTTTTGTTGTTTTGTTGGTTTTGTTTTGTTTTATTTCAGAACATCACAATTTAAAAAAATAATTGGATCAGAACTGGGGGTTGATCCAATATCCTTTCCAACGTATCTCTGTTTAGATGTAATTGGTTATAACTTGTTTTGCCATCCAAAGCCTGAACTGACTGACTGAACTCTAGTTGCTAATTTTGAAAATACAGAGCCGAATGGCTGATAAAGAAATGCCTATTTCAAAATAGGCATAATTAAATTCTTTGCGCTGTAAGTAAAGATTGCTCCCATTAACATGAGGTGCATTGGTCCTTTACTTAATTCATTTGCAGTTAATTAAGGTCTGTGTCCAGTGCTGTGTAGATATATTCCAATATCATAATTAATACCATACACAGCAGATAACAGTGGAGAAGCTTTATCCCCCAATACTCTTTTTCTTTTTTTTTTTGTTCTTTGTTTCATATATTAGTTAACTCCATACCAACATGCTGAGGTATCAGGGGGGGAAAAAAGCTTAAAAAACAGTATTTAACCAAGAGTTACAGTTACTAATAGCAAAAATAAATTTGGTGTCTTTAGTTTATGTGCATCAACCATCCATGTGACGGGATTCACCCTCTCTTCTGATTGAAGAACTTGAACTTCATTTGGTGAATCTGTTTCCTTTTAAAATGAGCTCTCAAATAATCATTTTAATCATCCAGCTGATTTTAAAGAATCAGAGCTACAGACACAAATCATTCCTCCTTAAAAAGTGAAGTCAGAGGGAACAGGATGCAGTGATGTATGAGCTGGCCTTTAGCTTTTAGCTGAATTAAGACATTTGGTATCCAGGCAACCAAATGCAGTTATGTAGTTATGTGATCACATGGGTTCATTGAGGAACATCTGAAGGGAGAGACTTTAAACGTTCGCTCCAAACATGCTACACGGTGGTTAGGAAAAGTAGAAGTATAAAAAAAAAAAAAAAAAAAGGAAAGGTAAAACAAGCAACAATAACCAGCTTTTATGTTTCTTTCACTATTAAAAGCATGGATGTAGCCATTAATATCCACTTTGATTCATGAGTTTATTTTCTTCTTAATTCCCTGCAAAAAAATACTCTATTTTAGTAAAATGTCTGCCAATAGAGCAAGATATTTTTACTTGTTTGTTTTTATTTGTTTATTTGTTCTTTTAATTTTATTTTTAGGCTCCAATGCTTTTATGACCTATTACTCTTTAGCCAGTCTGTTTTAAAGTAATTTGATCTAAAATTTGGCTTTTTTTCATTTGTTGCAAACCTTTAAATGTCTACCAGATCTAAACTGAAAACAAGATTTCTTATCACATACTGAGTCATTTTCACCCAGAATCTGATGTTTATTTCTTGTAATTTAGTTTGTATTTACTTACAGCATAGTGTTCAAATGTTCTCAAAAGGGTGCAGAAAGACAGACTTTCCACAAGAGAATTTGATCCAGTGCTACAGTATGTCTGAGTATGGTGGCTGCTAATCTCACCAGTTCTAGCTTCATTACAGTGGCTCCCTGTTAAACCTAGAATTCATTTCAAAATATTACTTCTTGCCTACAAAACCTTGAATGATAAAGCTCCAATCTATGTGTAGTAGTTTCTTCGTACAACACTCAGCTCCCTGAATGCAGGTTTACTTGCTGTTCCAAGAGTCTGTAGGTCTAGAAAGGATGGCAGAGCTTTTAGCTATCAGGCTCCTCTACTAACAAATCCCAGCCTCTGTCCAGGAGGCAGATTCCCTCTCTACATTTGAGGTTAGGCTGAAGACCTTCCTTTTTGATAAAACCTTTAACCCTGTAGTCTCTTAGACCACCTCGTAGTTAT
>JBAMYA010043670.1:0-13149 GCA_037176975.1 Arrhamphus sclerolepis | reverse complement strand
TGTGCTGCCATGATCAGAGCCTCCATGCTGTCCCTCAGACCAGTCTTTCCCAGCCACTGGGAGGATTTCTCCAGATCAGCCACTTCCTCTATCTGTTGATGGTACATACCGTCAGTGTTCCCACACATCCTGGAAAACCTGGAAAATGATTGACCAATTTTCCAGTCCTGGAAGACATATGTCTCTGCCTGTCCTCTGTTGAGTGACAGGCAGAGAGGAGTTCTATTGGGCGTGTCGTTTACTGAGTTGTTCTGTCATATCTCTGATTTCAGCAGTGCGGGAGCTTCCAGGTAATTCCAGGAAATTCCAGGAAACAGGAAACCTTAATGGGCCACGTTTCACTCTGTATTTCACACTTGTTTTATTGTCTGACAATAGAAACAGAAAAAAAGTGAATGAGAACAACTTTAGGGATTATGTTGTATTAAAATACTGTGTATGTGCACAGATAGATGGAGAAGAGAAATTAATGACTTTTTGTGTAGACTTAAGCTCGTTAATTTCCATTGAAAGTAGTTGTCAACAGAGTGAGATGCTCACAGAGACCACAGGGAAGAGGAGCACCCTGAAAATGAGAAAACTTTAACTATTACATGTTCTTTCTTATTTCCATTGCTGTTAGCATAAATGCATGTGCTTTAACATGGCTAAATTAGCATTGCAGCTATCAATCAATCAGTCAGTTTGATTTGATTTTGTAACTTTTAATCAAATGCAATTCAGAGAGCTTTGCTGCTTGATTAAAGAACAAAAATGGGCTGTGATGGATGCAGAAAGTAGGAGAGAAGAGAAAGTTTATAGTTAAACATTGTAAATCCACTTTGATGTGCTAATGAATTGCTACGCTGTAATCTGTGGGTGTGTTTGCATTATTCTATGATACGTTTACATAATTAATTTTTCATAGATAAATCACAGCCATTAAATGTATGAGTAAAAAACACAAACAGTCTGGGTAAATGCAAGTGTAGAAACTGTAGAAAAGAACACTTCCAGAGAATGAGGGAACAGGGGAACGTGTTACTGGATGACTTGATAACAGGTCTCTGCAGTGACTGAAAATGTCCTGGAAAATAATTTCAAAATAAAAATAAAAGAGTGGGAACCCTGCCCATTTAAGGGTTTACCCTTCCATGATGGTGCTTCATCCTCTTCCACATCAGGTTTCTTCTGCCTGACACATTCACTTAGCAGTTCATCATTGGGGCCATTTTCTGATCATATTCCTGGATGTTTGTTGCTTCACCCTGGATGGTGGCCTTTACGCTCACCAGTCCTCTGCCTCCCTCCTTCCTCTTAGCGTTTAGTCTCAGAATGCTGGATTCAGGTGAAACCCTCTATGCATTGTGAGGAGGTTATTGTCTGGATATCAGTGGCTTCCATCTCCCCCTTTTGACAGTTTATTATACCTGTAGGGTATCTGAGTACTGGGAGGGCATGGAGCTTGATGACCTGGACTTTATTCTTCCCATTCAGCTTGCTCTTCAGGACCTGCCATGTACACACTTCATATTTTGGCTCAGAAACTGCCGAGGTCACAGTCCGCTTGGCCCATCGGTACCTGTCAGCTGCCTCCGGAGTCCGACAGGCTGACCAAGCCCTGTACTCCTTCTTCAGCCTCACGGCCTCCCTCACCTGAGGTATTGGTGCCACGACAGGCACCAATAACTTTGCGTCCACAGCTCCGGTCAGCTGCTTCAGCAGTGGAGGTTTGGAACATGGCCCATTCTGACTCGTGTGTCCTCCACCTACCTCGGGACGTTAGAACCTTGTTTGTTTAAAGTGTTCACAAAACAAATGTATTCCTACTTTTGTTGCCACAGCATGACTTTTAAATAGAAGTGTGTTGGAAGCTACTTTTGAATTCATCATTGAATTTCCTGTCACGATTAATCACGATTAAGAAATTTAAGCAGCATATGTATTTATATGTATATGTATGTATGAATGAATGAATCATGGAATCCTCAACTCATAACCCCACACCAATTATTTGTTGCTTATTGGTGCGATGAAAGATGAAGGTCTACAGTCTTTAGGAGAAGTTGGATGAGATGTTTTAGGGACTCAAAAAAAGGCAGGATGTTTTCCACAGCACAGAACCTTTTTCCTGCTCAGGCTGAGGTTGAAAAGGACTGTAGAATCTCACATAGCTGGTCTGAACAGGCCTTCAGAGCTCTGGGGCTGACACCGCCCAGACCTGCAGGCTACTTCCAGTTTAAGCTCTCCAGCTGCTTTTTCACCTGACTGCTAGAGACAGACAGTCCCATTCACATTCAATTCAATTCAATTCAATGCAACTTTATGTGTACAGTGTCTATTACAGAAAAAATGATCTCTAGACTCTTTTCAGAGACACAGAACATGACCCCCAACATTACTGGGAAAAAGCAGCAGCAAGTAAAAACTCCCCCACTGGAAGAAAACCTTTAAAGTAAACAGTGGCAAGAAAATAATTCCCACTTAAGACGGAAGAAACCTTGAGCAGGAATTGGCTGATAAGGAGGGACCGTCCTGCTGAAGGCTATCTGGTTATGGGAAGAAAGGGGAGGAGATAAGACAGAGGGGATGAAGAAGAGAGAAGACAAATGTACAGAAGACTAAATCTATTATTATTGCTATTCAGCAAACTGGAGACCAAAAAGTTACCTGTACATATATTATGACTGATATTTTGTTAGTAAATGTACAGAAATGACAAAATGGACAGGTATATAAAAACAATAAAAGGTAATAAAAATTAATAAAAAAGGATGGAACTGTTGATCAGCATGTAGCTCTGGAATTAGAAAGGCCTGCAAAAACATATAGATGAGCGGGGGGGAATCTGAGGATCACGTTTTTGCCTTATTCTCTGTAAGAACATGGTTGTGGCTGACTTCCTTGCAGCTTCTTCATAGTTGCCATTTGCTTGTGATATACAGTATCAATGTACTTATAACTGCCCTGGACATCTGCTGTGCTGCCATCTGATAGGTCAGCCCCCGCAGTTGTGATCATTTTTCCCCTCTTGGATACCATCCAGGTGCACTTATCTAGCCTGAATGACAATCCAATATCACTGCTGTACACCCTCGTGAGATGGATCAGTGAGTCGATGTCATCCATGTAAAGGAGGTGGCTGATGATAGTTCCACAGGTTCCACCGGTGTCCATGGCCACTCTTCTCAATGATCTGGCTGAGGGGGTTCAGGCCTATGCAGAACAGCAGTGGGGATGGAGCATCTCCTTGGTATATGCTGCACTTTATTGTAATCTTGTGCAGTTGGCTTTGAATTGGCCTGTAGGGTTGTATAAGACCTTCTTGTAGTCAATCCAGGCAGTGAACAGGTTGGTTTGTCTATTCTTACAGTCTCGAGTGACTGTTCTGTCCACCAGTAGCTGGTGCTTGTCTGCTCTGATGTTTATTTATTTTTCCCTTTTTTGTTTTAAATGGGGCTGTGGCGGCGGGGTGTGGTTCAGCTCAGCTGCAGAGAGGAGGTGATTCAGTGGCTCTGGGGGCAGCACCAATGGGAGACGGAAGACGCACCTGGGCCCCATTTACAATCACTCTCCGTCCCCTATAGGGAAGGCGCAGCGGCAGGAGGGGAGAGCAAGACCTGGACGTCGTCTTGTGTGTGTGAGCTGGAAAGCACAATTGCTAAAACAGTCAATAAACGACGGCGTAAAACGAAGCTGCTTGTGGTGATCATTGTCCCGGGGCCCTTGAACCTTCACAGGGGCATACATATTGATGAACATTTACATGTAAATATGCATGAGATTATAGCCAAGGATGTTAGTGTTAGCAGAAGAAAGCAACAATAAAATGAATGTTAATGAAGAAGGTGATAAAAACAAAAAAACAACACAAAAGGCAATAAAGTTTTTGAATGCAGGCCAGACATCTACCATGCTGTTGAGTTAGTAAAATGTTAAAGTGCAAGGTGCTAAAGTGCTATTAGTGCTAATTTAAGTGCTCAGTGCTTGATATTATTGCATACTGCCCTTTCAAGATGTATTAAAATGGTACTTAAATTGCACAATGCAATGGGCAGGTCACAAGTCTGGTCTGTTTTCAATAATAATTTCATAAACATCAATAATAATAATTACATAAATTTCAAGTTATGAAATATGAGTGCAAACTTGGTTGTCTTGTAGCCATGTTTTCAGTGTCAGGCTTGAAGCAAAGGCAGACACAAGCGCAGACTTTGCAAAAACAAAAAGGATTTAATCTTTAGGATCAAGGTATGCGTTGTAACGCTCTAAAAAGACAGAGTGGTGTTAGTATTCATGTAGGAAACAATACAACACAATGTTGCTGGGTCGCAGCAGGGTATATATAGGGAGGAGGCCAGGTGAAGCAGATGAAGATGATGATGGCACACGTGAAGTCCATGATGATGAGAACTGAGGGATTGTGGGAGTTGTAGTGTTGGGGCCGGTGATCAGAAGGCTGGCGACTCTGACCGAGGTAGCTGGGAAGGAGCGGGAATGACAGTCAGCTGCTTTGTAAATAAACTTAAAGTAGGTAGAGTATGTATATGGTGTGGTACTGTGTTCCATGTTTGAGTAGCACGATATGAAAAAAACAGCTTGTCCAAATGCGCTTTTCTAAATGGAACTAAGCAATCACCTCTTGAGTTTGCCCTAGTCAGCTTAAATTTCTGTAATGGGGCAGGTATCAGTCCACGCAGGATTTTAAATACCAGTGTTGAGTCAGCATATTTTATCATGCTGTCCCAATTCAATAAAACATGCTTCTTCAGAATATTACAGTGATGGTACGTATCAACAGTACACTTCAACAGGTTTTAGAGTGGTCTTACATGCTAGCGCCCAGCTAAAAGGCAAAACTAATAAAAAAGGATGGAACTGTTGATCAGCATGTAGCTCTATAATTAGAAAGGCCTGCAAAAACATATAGATGAGCGGGGGGGAATCTGTGGATCACGTTTTTGTAAACCTGCAGCATAGCCTGCTTGAGCCTTGACTTTAGCCATTCCTATAACTGAAGCTGTCTTTTGGCCCTAAGACACTATTGTTTAGACTAACTCTAATCTTCTTTAAACAGGAAAGTTTTAAGTTTTAGTTTGAAGCTGGTGTCTGCCTCCTCATCTCAAACAGGTAGCTGGTTCTATATTCATAGACCTGATAGCAAAAGGCCCATCCACCCATCCCACTTGTATATATGCTACAGGAGAGCTCAGCTTCAGCATTATTGGGTCTTGCAAGCTCTTGTTTTCCGCAAACGCATTTCTGACGTTTGCATAAAACAAATTTAATCTTTTATTTTCTCTGGTAAAGCAGTTGACAAACTGCTGAACTGCTGGAAATGTATCAGAGAGAGACGTGGTTAACGTCCAACCACTGATGGACAGAAATGCGTTGGGTTGCTGCTTCTGTAACTTGGTGATGGCAGGGCTGATGACATCACACGCAGCGACCGCTTCATGTGATGCGGGATGTAAACTGCCACCATAATCCTCTTCAAAAGTATCGTCAGAAAACTGGGCTGGGAGACGCTAAGGTCAGGATACACTCCTGCATCCATGTCTCGGTGAAACACATCATGAAGCATTTCTGAAACTGCTTCAAGTTCGTCCGTCTTATCAGCGAGACACCTCACCTTCCCATCATGATGGAGGGAGGGAAGATCGCCACTCTGCTCCTGCTCTGCATCCATGGCGTCTCCTCTTCAACTCGTCAAGGATTTGGGGTCTCAGTGTGGGGATAATTTGACTTAATTCAAAAGTATTGCATGTTTATAAGATGGCCGGCTGTGTCAGTGGTACGTATGAGCAGACAATCTTAGTACTTTACAATACTACTTACTGATCATTTCACTGCAGTCATTTTAATAATATGATCAATTATCACCTACAGTCCTAAAATTTAATATTGTGTTGGTGAGGGGAGTCCACAAGCCCCACTGAATCATTTTGGACTATAATAATATCTTAATGTACATTATTCACAAATATGTCTAATAATTCTTTTCACTCCTGTCACTGAAAGGTTCTTTGATAAAAAATTTCAAGCTGTCATTTGACCTTCTCCATACTATTTTGTCTTGTTCTGTTTTCAGTTCACTCTCCTCATTTATCAAAGTGTGTTACTTAGCTGGCATGATTTAATGTGCTATTTTAAGCCAGATGAAGTTTGCTGAGGCTGATAACACAGTAAATTGTCCTTGTCTTAATGAGTCAGTTATGCACTACGTTGTCATGGACAGTCTATTATCTACAGAGGGTTCAGCATCCTCATTAGTGTCAACTGACAGTGCAGGTATTATTTACATTGTTGTAATAAACATAATACAGCATCCAATAATAGTGGCTATACAGCTGCTCCAGCTTAACAAAAGTCACTTGATTTTATATCTTAACTATTTGATTTTCTTCTGTTGTTTTTTTTTTGCTCCATTTTAAAAATCAAAAATCTCACATTTTTAATATGTTCCAAATTAGGAATTCATTTCTCACAAATGACAAAATATGCCACAAAAGCTTTTTTTGTTTGTTTGTTTTGTTATTTTGTTTGTTTTTTTGAAAAGACAGAATTCTAGATTGAAGCGATGGTTTTCTTCTACAAGTCCTATAAACTGGATGGTTTACCAGCTAGCTTAACTTCATGATCAGCGATATTTCATGAAAATCAACAGTGCAGAACATCTTATTTCTGCAGCATGAACTGTGGACATTTCCTGCCAATTACAGAACAAAGAGGGTGCACAGTAACTTGGTGGTAAAGTAATTCTTTCGATTGTGAATGTTCATATTCAGTATTGTCGAAGCAGAGAGGCATAAAAATGATACTTTAGCTGAACTGTTTTTTAATGTCCTTACGTGATCTCACCCCGCTGCTGTATTTCATTTACAAGGGAACAAAAGAAAACAATTCAAGCTCCCAGAAGCAATATTTATGTTCGGGTTATTTCTGACAGCAGGTACTTTTAAGTGTCACAGCAGGTCTAACTAATTTATAATTATGCTTCTCTGCTTGGGTCCATTATAACTCTATTCAGTTGGTTGACCTAGCAAAGTGTCTGCTGTGAAAATAAGTTCCTAACAGAAAGAGACAACCTGCGCTGTCCGTTCAAAAAAACCCTTAATATTTTGTTTATTTCCTTTCATTTATTAAATTTGTTAATGAACTTTTTATGTTATTAATAACTGTCTTGGGACACTTATTAATAACTCTTCAAAAACTAAATGAGTATGCATTCTCCTACAACACTGACTGTACTGCACATTTGTACATCCTATGAAAAACAGATGTGAGGAGTTCATCCATTTTTACTGGGGAGAGGGATGTTTGAGAACACTGAAACTGATCTGTGGTTTAAGTGAAGGTGATAAGCCACTGATGGCTCCACTGCTGGGGGCTTGGCCAATCCCAGCTCATCCATCCTTTGGAGTCTCTAGCTTAGAGGAGCCAGTGGTTGGAAGCTTGCTCTTAAAGGGGCTTGACCACTTTCTTTCACACAAGCAGGGAAGGCTGGTGGCTGGGCTGGTGGAAGCCTCCAACCATCACAGAGATACTCCTAAACAGCTGGCCATCAAATACCCAGTGTCACATTCCTGTGGGCTTGCTAGCAAAGCCTGGGCATATTTAGTGGCCATGCCAGCTATGCATATTGGATGAGGATCCGTGTCTGACATGGAGGACCCGCACAATGCAGGGCATGTTAGGATGCAGCCTCCTTAGCCTTCAGCTCCGAACCTATGGTGGAGGTAGCAGCCATTGCTAATACCAGCCTCGTCCTTACATGTTAGCCCCTTGATCGAAAATGCTGGCTGCAGAGACCGAGCTTGCAGGTCAGCCCCCTGGGACAGGTTAGCTGAACTCAGGATCTTATGAACAAATTAATACTAGGCAAAACCACAACTCACCTTGACACATTAGCTGGAGTCATACGACAGAACACTACCCTGCTAACAAGACAAAGCAGTGGAGGAACAATGCGCCTTGACATGGTCACTGTTCCAGTGAACATATAACTATCACTCAGCTTACAAAGAACTTACCCAGCACGATCCAGACCAGAGCTGAGAACTACATTTGGACTGTTAAGCAACTAATCAGTCCTAGCCTGCAAAGGAGGTTCCCACAGTGAAGCACTATTGGAAAAAGAACCAGAAAATTACCATTTTAAGTGGTTTAAATATGCCACAAATTAATTAAATAAGCTACCTTTAGCTATGCTAAGAGTGTTAATGTTTTGTTTTGTTTTGAGTTTATTTTTTGTAACATCTTACTACTAATGTATTTGGACTTTCTCTTACATTTTACTTTCTTTTCAATCAATCAATCAATCAACTTTATTTCTAGAGCACTTATCACAGATAGGAATCACAAAGTGCTTTACAATAAAATGCAGAGCAATAATGTCTCTGTTGTTAAAACCACCAGAACCTCCCTCAGAAAGAACATCATGTCATCCTATATTTTATTGCTTTTATTATCATTATTATTATTGTTGTTGTTAATTAATTAATTATTTAATTTAATCTTTTACTAATGTGTATGTCGAGTGTACGAGTGTATGTCTCTAGCTGTCATATGTATTTTTGGCAAGAGCAGCTACTTATATGCACTGACTCCAGCACTAATTTACCCTAGGAGACAATAAAGTATTTTCTATTCTATTCTATTCTATTCTATTCTATTCTATTCTATTCTATTCTATTCTATTCTATATCGTCAATGCCATGTGACACCATAATTCTATGCAAAGCCCTGGCTAAACGGTTGGATAAATATAATTCCCAACCTGATGACTAATGATCAAAATGGGTTTGTACAGAGCAGACAAACATTTCATGACACATGAAGGCTGTTAAATATCTAAAATGCAAAGAAAAAAAACCAAAAAAAAACGTTAGAGACCATGCAATCCTGTCGCTGAAAAACCTTTTGACACAACTGGATGGAAATATCTGTTTAATAGGCTAAAAAGATTTGGTTTTGGGCAAAGACATCTTAGATGGATACAGTTATAATATACTTACCAGTAGCAGAATTTAAAACAAGTAATTCTCACAGCCCTTTAATCTTTGTAGTTCCACACACCAAGGCTGGTCTGTGTCTCTTTTGTTATTTTTATTTGCAATCCGCCCGTCATCTGAAATCACTGTGACGGAGCATTGTTTGTCCCTTTTTGCAGATGATATTGTTTTGTTTTTGACAAATCTGGGCAGCTCATTTAATGCACTTTATCAGCTTATAAAGAGATTTGGCCAGTTCTCTGGAGATAAAATAAACAATAGTAAAAGTGTCTTATTATCATTGAATAACGAAGAGAGAGTCTCCTCCAGTCCATACGCAGTTTGACACGGCCCCAAAGGGATTTACGTACTTAGGAATTAAAATACGCCCAGACATCAAAAATATTATATCAATCAATTATGAGCCTCTGCTGAGAGAAGTTGGAGGATCTCTGGAGAGATGGAGCGTAATGTCTATCTCTGTGATAGGACGAATTAGCATAATTAAGATGTCTATTCTGCCTAAATGTTTATATCTCTTTCAGACAGTTCCACTCCCTCCACCAGCGTAGTTTTCCTCCTCACTTAGAAAAGTTTTACCAGGTTCATGTGGAACAACGACCGCCCTAGACAGCTCTTCCTTTTATACTTGCCCTGTGAGTGTGGAGGACCAGTAAGGAACCACTACTGGGCTGCCCAACGTAATGTGTGTTCACATCTATATGGGGAAATGACCTCCTGGGCCAGATTTGATAGAGCCTTACTTTTTGAAAATGGCTGCTGATTTTATTGCACAGCCTCTTACAATACTTTTTAATCTATTGATTGAAAACAAAGAAATTCCTTTAGTTTGGAAGTCAGCTTTTATTGTCCCGCTCTTAAAAGGCGGTGATCCAGCAGTTCTAAGTAACTACAGGCCAATATATCAAATTTGTGTGTCTTGTCAAAAATTCTTGAATCTCTTGTGTGTGAACAACTTAAAAAGTTTCTATACTCAAATGAGCTTCTTTCAAAACTGCAATCGGGCTTTAGGAAAAGCACAGCACTTTTACTGCTGCTACAAAAGTGATCAGCAACATACTTGTTGCTCTCGATAAAAAGTAGTACTGTGCTGCACTTTTTATTGATCTGTCAAAGGCGTTTGATGCTGTGGACCACACAGTTTTAAAGCATAGGTCTGTCAAATCAAGCACTTTCCTGGTTTACAAATTACGTGAGTGACAGGACCCAATGTATTAAATATGATGGTTCGTGTTCTGAATTTTTGAGTGTCCAAAAGGGGTGCCACAGGGTTCTATATTAGGGGCTCTCGTATTCATTATGTACATTAATGATTTGGATGCTATTATGCATTTTTATGCCGATGACACAATCATTTACTGCTTTGGCTCATCCCCTGCTAATGCTGTTGAATCTCTGCAGAAAGCTTTCGAAGTGGTGCAGCACACACTGCTGCAGCTAAAACTAGTTCTTAATGCTGACAAAACTCAGCTAATGTTGTTTTCAAACTCTAGGAAGGGACTTCAAATTACCCCCACAGTGTCCAGTCTTGTGGGAGATGAAATAGAGGTGGTTCATTTGAACAAATATCTTGCATGATGACGCCCTCACTTTCAAACCCCATATTGAGAATATTGTGAAGAAACTCAAATTGAAACGGTTTTTTTCTTCCGAAATAAATTTTGTTTTTCCTTTGAGGTTAAAAAGTGACTTATCACTGCAACTTTTTTATCCATTTTATATTATGGAGATCTGTTGTATATGCGCGCTTCAGCTCAATGCCTGAGAAAGACTGACTCTGTGAATCAAGCTTGTCTGAGGTTTGTTACAAACTGCAGGGCCTTGACCCATCATGGTGAACTGCATTCTCGAGTGTGATGGCCTTCTTTGTCCACCAGGAGGTTGGCTCACTGGTATACTTTTATTTACTGCCATGCTTGGACGCAGAGAACTGTTGATTATTACGGTTTGCATTCAAACAATAATCTGTTGCTCACTGTCCCATTTACCTGCACTGAGCTGGGAAAAAAGGTTTTTGTCTTGTCTGCCCCTTTTACATGGAACCTGTTGCAAAATAACTGGAAACTAACGGAACGTATCTCATGGAGCGACTTTAAATCCAGACTGAGAGCACGTGAGACGGCCTCCTTAACTTGTAACTGTTGTGTCTAATTTACATGTCATTTTAATTGTCTTGAAACTGTCATTTTTTGATGCTTCTTGGTCAGGACTCCCTTGAAAAGAGGTTTTCAATCTCAGTGCAACATTCCTGGTTAAATAAAGGTTAAATAAATAAAAATAAATGCGGAAATGAAAACTTTAGAGCAGGAAGATGTGACATGGTATTTAAACACTGGGTGGAAAGAGGGCTAACCAAAATACAAGACCTGTTTTATGAAGGAAATCCGATGTCCTTTTCAACAATTACTGGATAAGCACAACCTTCCCAGGAAGCACTTATTTAAGTGCTTGCAACTTTATATATTCCTGAACTAAAAATGCCACAGAACCAATATTATCTACAATTGAAGAATTTGTGCTGAACCATCTACTTGGTAGAGGTCAGTTTTATGATATATCATTATCAGGCTCCAAAGAGAACTCTAGTTTGTCTGCATGGATGAATGATCTTCAATTCTCTAGACGACTGGAGCGGGCTTTTCCAGGCCCAAACTCAAACCACAAGCACTAGCAAACTGTTCCAGTGTAAATGGTTACGCAGGCCTGACGTTGTTCCTGTCAAACTGCATCATTTTAATCCTGACGTACCCGGCTCTTCTATCAAGTTTACTGGAGAAGCTGGTGCCCTCTATTATTGGATGTGGGGATGTCAAGAGCTCCAAATGTTTTGAAAGGAGCTCTTAAATTTCATTTCTAAACTGACAGAAAGTGCTGTCCCCAATGGCAAATGCTAATGCAAAGAAATAACATGAATGTGTAAATGCCTGGAAGTAGATGTGGACGAGACCTGAACCAGTATCAGGCCTGGCTTGTAATTTGGAACACAGCTGGAGCACTACAGTTCAAAGGAGAGGAGAGAATTACTTTTATTTTAATTATTGTATTCCCTTATATTTATTTTTATTTTATGTTTTGCGGTTTAAAGCATTTTTGTTCATATTATTAATTATTTATTTGAATACTTGTCTATTCAAATGTTCAAAACCTAACAAGAAAGAGTTGGGGGAGTTTGGTATTTTCTTCTGAACTGGTCAGGTAGCCAGTGACGACAGGCTGGAATGGGAGAGATGTGATTTCTCTTGGCAGCACAGTCGGGACTCTGGCAGCAGCGTTTTGGATCAGCTGAAGCCTTTTCAGAGAATTGTCTGGACATTCAGCTAAAACGGGATTGGATTAGTGCAGCCTTGATGAAACAAATGCATAGAGCGGTTTTTGTACTTTGGATTGGGAAAGGGATATTTCTAACTGTTGAAATATTGCACAGTTGAAAGAAAGCCACTCTGGGGATCTGTTTGATAGGTGACTTGTCTGTCAAAAATGTACACAGTATTTCTGAAAGCAGAGGCAATGCCGTCAGGAGCATTTTTTTTTCCTTTAGTCAGTGATTACTTCAGTTATATTTGAATTTAACACTTTCACATCTCTGTAGCTTCAGTAACTCATTAGTATCATACACCTTGGCATTATCGACATAACAATACAACACCAACTTTTTTGTATTTTCACACAACCAGAGCTGAAACAAAGTGTTCTACATGAGGAATAAAATTAAAACATAAGATGCAAAAACAAAATAAAACAATGCAATACAACTAGAACAGAAATAAATTCTGAAAGTCCAACACTTAAAGGGCAACTTTCAGGTTAAATCAAAAACCGAAAGAATACTTGACCTTGTCAGAAGAAGTCTTTTAAAAAACATATCTAAAAATCACTATATAAAACAGGATGTAAAACAGTAATTTTAATGCGCCCATATTAAGCTAGGCTCTGACAGCAGCCGCTTTCCCGTTAGCAACGCGTCATATGACGTAAGCAGAGGCAACAATACGATCTCATGCTCGTTAACTTTAAATGTGGTGGATGGAGTTGGGAGAACAGTAGTGAGAAACAGACAGATGGAGAAGTGATGATGGTGGATTATTGTGTTTGTGCTGATTGCACGAATTCCTGCCTGTCAGGACATCATGTCCATCATTTTCCTTCAAGGAAAAAC
>JBAMYA010043669.1:0-13152 GCA_037176975.1 Arrhamphus sclerolepis | reverse complement strand
TTATTTAGACAAGCTTTTAGTTGACTGAACAACCTTTTTAATCTTAATCTTGGTCTTATTTTTGTTTTTATTTCTTTCTGTGTTTTTAATCCCTGCTTGTTTTAAATTTCTTCGTTTATCCTGCTCCGCATTTTATTGTAAAACACTTTGTGATTTCTACCTGTGATAAGTGCTCTAGAAATAAAGTTGATTGATTGAATGTTTGGAGTTCCCCAAGGTTCCATTTTGGGGCCTTTGTTGTTCAACATCTAGATGCACCTAGTGCTCAAATACTGAAAAATAATAAAATGTGTTACCAAAACTATGCACATGACAAATAAATCTCAGCAGGAGACTATAATCCATTTCAAACATTGATCAAATGTGTTGGTCAAATTAAAGAGTTGAACTGCCAGAATTTTTCTTCAGTTAAAAGAAGACAAAACTGGAATAATAGTGTTTCGAGCCAAGAAAGAAAGATTTACAGTTAGCACTCAACTTCAAGCAATGATGTTAAAAACCAAGAGTCAAGCCAAAAATATGGATGTGGCTCTGGCAGTAGTGAAGTCAGGCTGACAACAGTCTAAAGAACATATCAAGGATTAAAAGACTGATGTTCCAGGAGGACATAAAAAACGTGTACATCCTTTTATCTTCAGTTGACTGGACGCTGTTCTGATGGGACTCCCTAAAAAAAAAAAGAAAAAAAGAAAAAAAAGAAAGTCTATAGTTATTTCAGAACACTGCTGCCAGAGTCTTCACTGAGACCAAGAGAGTAAACCATATAACTCCAGTCCTTAGGTCTTTACCCTGGCTTCCTGTCTGTCACAGAATAGATTTGTAAACCTCCTGATCCATTATGAACCACCCAGAACCCTCAGGCCATCAAGTACAGGCCATCTTTCTGACCCAGAGTTAGAACCAAACATGGTGAGGCAACATTCTGTTTTTTGCTCCTCGCCTGTGGAACAAACTCCCAGAATGCACCAGGGTTGCTGAAACTCTCAGCTGCTTTAGTCACTGCTGCATGTTGGTAACTAGTGGCAACTGTCCCCTGTGTCCTATATGTGATCATTCTCTCAGCTGTCTAGAAGTGGAATGTATGTTTTCTTGATCTTATTCCTTGTGTAGGACTATTTACTTTGCTGTGCAATTCTAACAGGCAGTATTCAAGACAGCTATTTCTTCTGCTTCTGTCTTCTGGTACTCAACACAGAGCAGTGTGGCATTTAGCATCCACATTACCCCCAGTTTCCTGTGAAAATGTAAACCTTAATCAAGGCACATTGACACAGCAGCAAGCTTATTACAAGTTAGGATCACCTGTGGACATAACTCAAACAAAATGTGGACAAACATGATTACATCTATGACATGATGATCAGGTTTGATTTAATTAGCAATAATCTAATTCCTTCTCCTTAATGAAGTCTGGCCTCCATTTAAATGCCTTGTGTGCAGTAATTACGGGGATGCAACAAATGTAGCTCCTTTTGTTGATCATAATGTGGAGAGTGTTCCTTGAAAAGTCACCCTGATGGACTTGAATAACAGTTGTTCATGCTTCATGGACCATAAATACACCAAGAAAGCTAACATGGCTTGTGTTCATTAGAATCACACTGGGAGCAAGAAGATTCAACTTTCATCCTTTCATGTCACACAGTTTTGATACTAAACCACATCTGAGCCTACCCCACAAGAGAATGTAACAGAGATTATATGCTTCCACTGAGTGAGAGGAGCCTAAAGTAAAGTCCTGAATTTGACTCAGTTTTGTGTGATTTGATCATCTAAGTCACAATAAATGACAAATACAATGTTCTTAAGGTGATAAAACAGAATTAGAATTTCTCATATCTTTATTAAAAAGACCTATTAGGCATTCATAGTGCACAAGGGCATAAGTGAACCTATGTACTTCAGTTACTTCATTGAAAGTTAATTGCAGTCAGTAATTTGCCCATCTGGAGTCCAAGTTATTAGATCAGTTTGGCGGTGTGATTTAGAGGTACTTGGATTTAGAACAAACATTTAAAATATGTTCATAAAAAGGGTGACTTGGTGGTTAGGACTGTTAGCACTCCAGCTTCCTCCCACTGTCCAAAAACTTGCATGTCAGGTTGATTGGTGATTTTAAATTGCCTGAAGGGATGAGTGTGAGTTTGGTTTGGTACATCCTGGACAGGTCATTGGTTCATCACAGGGCCACAGGGCCTTTTTCCTGAAAAGAGCTGAGATAGGCTCCAGCAGATCCACATGACCCTGCACAGGAGTAAGTGGGTACAGATAATGGATGGATGGATGTTCATAAGAAGTATCTGCTGATGTGAACCATGCCTCACAAAAAGGAAATCTCTAAAGATATACTGGAAAGAATATGTCATGGCTCTGCTCCTCCCCCATCCTGCTGCAGCTCAGGTAGTCAGCACATTCAGGTCAATCCTCCAGTTCTCTGCCAGATCATTTCCAGTTATTTTGAGACATTCAGCCTTGTGTACCTGACTTAACTTGACGTTTTCGAGCTGTTTTACTTTGGTCACTGTATTACTTTGTTTGTAATTTTAATACGTTACTTGTGGCTTGATTGTATTTTTCTGTTGTAAGGACAAAGATTTTATGCCAGATTCACACTGTATGTTTATGACAGTCAAGATTAATTCAAGTGGCATTGCATGACGTGAAATTGGTAGGCAATTAAATTACCCTACGATACACTTCAGTTGAAAATACGTTGAATTGTGGCCTCAGCAGAAATAAATCTGAGTGTATTTCAACCTCTAAACACAGTATCACCGCATCATTAGGTTTCTGCTAATGTGCTATTGCACAGATGACTCAAAAGTTAGCATTGCTGTAGTGGTGTCCATGTGCTTTGAGAAGAAAATAAATAAAATCTAGAAGTGTCTTTCTTCTTTATTTGAGTTGCACATTTTTCTTCCCATTTTGCTGTTGTATTTTGCGCTGTTGTTGCTAGGCTACTGTGCTGTGAAGACATTTATTTTATGGGCTACCATAACACATCCAATGATGCTGGTGTTGTTGTTTTTTTTTTCCTGGCTGTGACTGCAACAAAATAAAAATAATGGCTCCTTCTGTCTTGCTACTTTACTTTGCCTTGATTCTGCATTTCATGTCTTACTGCAGTTTTGCAACACACTGCTTTTGTTAAAAATCTTGTGCCAGTTAATGAAAGGTCCAACAATCACTCTCAGTTGATACTCAATAGAGACTTTGACCAATGGCACATGCACAGAGATGCTTTGCTGAGTTTAAAGTGTTGGGTAGGATTGAGCTCTTAATATGTCTGATGTATATCCAGATGCCACTTGGTACCCTGACATATGAACACATATTTTACCAAACTGGGGTTATGTTGAGTTGCTCAAAATAACTTTATTTTACACCAACGATTTAAGACACACTTTCTTTGCATTACAGAGTTTTTGAAGGTTCATGCTGTTTTTTCACCAATGCTGCAGGTTATATATTTTAGAGATTTACCGGCTCTTATGTGTGAGGAAAGCTGAGGAAAGTATCTGTATGCAACATCCCTGTGTCTCTGAAGATCTTAAATGTCAGTGAGTCAGCATGTTGATAACTTAAAAAGAGTCAGTACTAAAAAAAAAAAAAAAAAAAAAGTAAAAAGGACTAGCTCCTTGGCTTACTTTTTAATGTTGAAATTGATTTTACTCAAGTCACACGCATTCACAGCAAATTTTTTAAAAGTGATGATATATAAAGCTGAGACCTCTTCCTTATCCTTCTTATTGAGTGTGTGCCATTCCAATGACCTGGCAAGACAGTCTTTAGAAATTCTGCTTTGTGCCAACTCACAGTTTGTTTGGAAACATGCTTTAAAAAAAGATATAATTAAGCCATAAAAACAGTATTTATTTGTTTTAGATTCATCCCGGGCTCCTAAGAGCTCATCTGCCACATAAGCACAGCTGTTTGAGAGGTGCTTTCCACAGACTTCACTGCTGGATCATTTCCCAGTCCTGATGGTTCTGAAGTCTCCTCTATGATCAGCGTCAGAAGAGAGTGAAAACACGGGCTGCAACAAGCTGCCAACATTTCTAATTATTGTGGATGATGCACCCAGGCTTCTATTTTTGGGTCGGCACGTCAAGAGAAAGCACCATCTGAAGGCACTTAAGGGGTTTGTAGAAAAAAAAAAAGAAAGATTCTTACTTTATTTTAAACAATATTAAATGTCAAAGAGGATCAAGCAGCATGAATTACAGTGCATTGTGCACATGACACTGGATGTAAAGGGTAACAAACAGCATCATTTAATAGTCAAAGTAAATGGAAGACTGACATGTTGATTTCCTGTGATTCATTGAAAAGGTTTTAATACAACACAGCAAAATATTTGGTTGTTTTAGTTTATTTAATTTTACTTAATTACATTGTAATCAAATATCCATTAATATTCACAGATTTGTGGCTTTGCTTAGCTTTAATTCCCCCCAAAGGTTAAAATATATATGATCAAAGATGAACATTTAAACATCCCATGATGGCAAATTACAGTCCTGATTCCAAAGAAGTTGTGATGCAATTTAAAATGCAAATAAAAGCTGAATGCAATGATTTCATAAACCCATATTTTATTCCTAAAAGAATATACCAGCTGTTAAAACTGAGACATTTTACTATTTCATGATAAATAGTAGCTCATTTTGTCTTTGTTGGGGGCAACACATCTTATAAGAGTTGAAACAGGGGCAAAAACAGGAGGAAAAGGAACTTGCACAAATAAAAAAAAAACAAAGAAAGATGTGACAAGTAATTAGGTTAACTGACAACAGGTCAGTCACATGACTGGATATAAAAGGAGCATTTCAGAGAGACAGAACCTCTTGGATGTAAAGATGGGTAGAGGTTCACCAATCTGTGAATAAAAAAAATGTTCCTCAACATCAAAACCTTTGAGGATCCCACCATCTATAGTACATAATATCATTGAGAGACTCAGAGAATCAGGAGTGTCTGTGTGTAAGGGACAAAGCTGAAGGTCTAAACTGTATGTGCATGGACATCACTGCATTAAAAACATTCATGACATGTTTGACATCACTGCATGTGTGCAGGAACACTTCCAGAAATCACTGTCTGTGAACACAGTTCATGTACAATCCACAGCTACAAGTTAAAGCTGAATCATGCAAAGGAGTCATATGTGAGCACCATCCAGAAACACTGTTATCTTCTCTGGACCAAAGTTCTTCTAAAATGATCTGAGGCAAAATGTAAAAACTGTTCTGTGGTCAGATTAATCAAAATTGGAAAAAAAATAAAAAATAAAAAAAGGATGCCATGCCCTGCAGACTAAAGAGAAGAGGAACCATCCAGCTTGTTATCAGCAGACAGTTCAGAAGTATGCATGTCTGATGGTTTGGGGTTGCATTGGTGTCTATGGTATAGGCGGCTTACACATCTGGAAAGACTCCATTTATGCTAAAAGGGATACTTTTCTTTGAGAGCAACAACCCACCCAGATGGCTTCTCTTTCATGTAACCTTTTGCATATTTCAGCAAGACAATGCTAAACCACAAACTACATTTGTCACGACAGGATAGCATCACAAAAGAGACGTCATGCTGAACTGGTCTTCCTGCAGTCCAGAACTTTCACCAACAGAAAACATTTGAACTATCATAAAAATTAAAAATAGGGCAATGAAGGTCCAGGACTGTTGAGCGGCTATGATCCTGCATCAGACAAGAATGGGACAACATTCCTCTCTTAGAACTCCAGGAACCCGTCTCTTTTCTTCCCAAATGTTTACAGACAGTTAATATAAAATGTCTCAGATTCAACATCTGATATCTTCTTTGTTACATTCTATTGGAAACAAAATATGGGCTTATGAGACTTGAAGATCGTTGCATTCTGTTTTTATTTAGATTTTACAGTGGTCTAACTTTTCTTTGGTACTGGAGTTGTGCAGATAGACCTGCTGAAGAAGACTTCAAATTATGGTTGTAGACAGTGTCTAGACAAATCTGTCACATCCACTTTGGCAGTGATCTCACAACGGAGTTTGTTTCCTTTGGAAGAAGCTCTGGAGAGATTTGCTTCATACTTTATGCAGTATGTAGTTGGTAGTCACAAGCCTTAAAATGGGGGTGTATATGTATGCAGTTTGTAGTTGTTGAGCAACAACTAACAGTATGCTGTTTTATCAGCATCCTTACTTGGGGTCAGCACATATACCCTATGTCTTACACGTCTTAAATGTTATGGAGGGTTTGCACACAGCGTTCTATTTATGTGCAACATGCTGTATTGCCTCTGCCAGCTCTGAAAGCACGTGGGTTTGTGCATCAAGGCACATGTTGGGAGCATGTGTTTGTAAGTGTCGTCACCACCTGGGACAAGTGATCTACATAGCATGATGCTAATGTTGGATTCTAACTGCTCACCTGCTCCAGCTGGGAGTAAGAGCTGTCAGGAGGTGCAGAATGAAGATTTAGATGGAGGAGGTTTAGGGAGTGAAAGGCTCCCTGCATCTGCAGTCTTCAGCTCTAATGACCATAATTGGGCCAAGCTCAGGTGAGCTCTCCACACTTCAGCTAAATTGGTAGAGAGTCTCAGAACAGCGGCTGAAGTGGCCTGGGTGCACTGGCAGTGATCCGTCTGTGAGGGGATTTAGAGAAGTAGTTCAGCAGGCTGAGCTTGTGGTTCGAGAGGAAATTACAGTCATGTGTAAAAGCTACTATATGTGTCAAACTCTGTGGACCAAATCCAACCCACCACTTCATGGTGTCTGACCCACGAGAGCGTTAAAAGGCCATCATAAACATAAGCAGAACATGAAAACTGAAACAATTTTTACGGGTGCCAACGTGACTGCACATTTGTTTCAGTATTAACATCATAAACTCAAATAACTGAGGTGAGGAGAGCAGCCAGGACATTGCTGAGAAGCTACTTTACTTTGAAAAGTAGCAATTTTACATATTTTTACAAAAGACATGATTGTGCAAACATTGCGACTAGCTAGCTATCTAGCTTCAACCTACAGAAAAACTTTGTGGGTGGAAAAGCAAAAACATGCCATTAAATAAAGACTTAACAACCAAAAGTTGCGCTTTTTATAGAAAGTGTGCAATCTTTAAAAACTTTTTTTTTTTCCCACAAAAAACATTTATGATTTTTAGAAGAAAAAGTTGTAATTGTAAGATTTTATGTAGGTAAATTTATGTCAAAGTTTGAACGTCACAATTCTGTGAAACTTTTGATTTTATGACAAAAAAAAAACATCTGAATTTTTTTTAAATTTGTAATTTTACAACAAAAAGTTGCTTGTTTTCAATAAAAGTCCAAATTCAAAACTAATTTCACAAGAAAAAAATACTATTTATGGAATTATAGTCTCATTTTATGAAAAAGTCTTTATTTTTATTTTTATTTTGGAGTTTTTGTAATTGTAAAGTTGTAATTTTGATAGCATATCAGAACTTTTGACATGAAACAAAGAGCTAAGAGAGCTAACTTTAGCCACAAGAAAAGAAACAAAAGGAACAATCTCTATTTTCTTTAGAATATAGATTTTTAAATCAGCACATGCTGAAGGAATATCTAGTTTCTTCTGACCAGAAATGAAATCTTAACATCAGAACACCAAGAAACATCATCGTAGATCAAGTCCATGAGCTAGCTGGTTGAAAAAGTAAGGAATTAGCATTTTGATGGTAACCATGGTGATGATGTTGCCCAGGATGAAAAATAGTTAAACATCCTTAGATAAATAAAACCTCAGGTGAACCATGACATGAAGCTTTTTCATGATTATTTAAATAAACGGGGAAGAAAAAAAAAACATTGGATCAATACTAAGTACCCATTTACTGTTTCTATAGGATTCACAAAGGTAAATTGCAGCCAGATGCTGTTAATATTCCTTTAACTGGTTATTAGTAGAGATTTGGATTAAAATGCAGATATTTGGACAGTTTCCTGGTCTTGACTGGTTTAATACAATACCAAATGGGAAGGATATAATCTTAGAGAATTAAGCAATTGTTGCTGTTGAAAAGGGTTGGCTTTTATATTAATATAATTTATGTCTTATGTTAATGCTCTGTTAACAGAAAACATAGAATAAAAAAGGGGGTTCCAAGAATAATTGTTGAAAAAAAATAGCATATTAAATTATATTTTGTGTTTAATTAAACACAAAAGAGATTAAATTAAAGTAATTGCATATGTTTGTATTCAAACAATATACATATTAAATGTTATGGTAAAAATTGAGGTAATAAAATTGTTTTGTATTAATTTGGTGGAGATTGAAAACGTTTCATCTTTAATTAGTGAATACATCATTATCAGCATACCTGAAAAAAGCAAATAATATGAACGCAAAACCTGAGTAGAATTGATTTCACTTAACAGCCTTTTGGGGTGACAAAGTGGATGTTGGAGAATAGTTGCAGCGTATTGGTATTCTGTGAGGCTACTCTTCCAGCTCTCAGAACCAAAGCCAACATTTAATTTGAAACCAAAATGAGGTGAACTTTGTGTGAAGCAGGTCATTTTACTGCTGTAATCAAAGTGCCCCCTCTTTGCTCTTAATCTGACTTGTGATGTATGAGAGGACACAGCCATTGACTGGTGTGTGCGTGTATGGGAACTACTGCGTGTAGCAAAAACCCTTTCTAATTTGGACTCTGTCATGAAATATGCATACCATTTTCCATTTTTTGATCATTTTTTTAATCCAAAGTGTCTGATGGTAATGTAAGTGAATACTTCAAAGAGGGGATCAATAAGAATTAAAGCCTTTCATACGGTGTCTTGCTTCAGCAATGTGAACTGTACTTCCAGTTCAAACAGAATTATGTTGCGGGACATAAAATGTGATGAAATCGTCATACCAAGATGAGACCCGTAAACTACAGAAAGGGAAGAAGGAGGAGAAAATGAAATGGCATTGACTCTTTTACGCTGCAGCTTTCAAAGTGGTTAAGCTGCAGTGTTTCTATAAAAGGGATTGTGTCCTTTAGTGACTGACCCGAGAAATGCTGAAAACAAAATTCCATTTTGCTCATGGATCCTCATGCTCACCTGGGCTTACAGTTTCTAAACATGTTTTACATAGATTTTTCACTTTGCAAACTAGTTTCAATGCACAGTTAAAATATGAGGGCATTTCCAGAAATGTCCCAGGTACAGGCAGACCACCAAAAGTGGCTAGTATCTTCAGCTCACCCAATGCTACTTTGGACTGAGAGAAAAGTACATTTTATTGCTGTTTTAATCGCGTTACCACCCACGGGTCCCACATGGTGCAGAAGAGCTGGGCTCTTGCCACACCAGTCACTGTGGTGAATCACAGCCTTTCTACCTCCAGAAGAAACATGTCTGCTCCACTAGAGATACATATGCTGTCTCTGTTTTGGGCTTTGAGCTGAAAAAACTGAATCACATGAGAACCACCAGAGAACCTGAAAACTTTGGAGAACCTTGGAAAACTCTGTAAAATGAAAATGGTATTCATTCGGTGGCAGCACGTTGCATTTTGGATTTTCTCTACTGCTGAAAAGCCTCTCAGACTGAGGCTGGATGTTGATTCTATAATAGCAGAGCCTGATAGCTAAAGGCTCTGCAAACCTTTCTAGACCTACAGTCCAGTTTTGGATTCTCACCTCTAGCTACAGACAGGACCTTTTGAAAAATGAACCCTTACAGAATTCTGTTTCAGTGACTAGCTTGCAGTGTGAACAATGCTTTACCACAGGGAAGTGAATCCAAAACAAGTCTAAATGAAGGTAGATAGCAACATGGAAATGTGGAAATGAGTTTGTCTCTGGCTGTTATCAGGACAGCACCACTGAGGAGACAGACCTTTTTATTATCGCTGAGTTTACACACATCAAATATGTTTATTAGATCCATATCACACAGTGTGGTTTGCTCCACACTTGAAATTATTGAAATCTCACACTCTGTGGGTGTCTACAGAGAGATATTGAAAGGAAAGAAAAAAAAAAAAAGGAAAAAAATGCTCCTTTACTAATGGAGCTCTGTAATTGCACACCAGATTGAGATCTGTTAAAAATAATAAAAACTACAGGATAAGTAAAAAGCTGGGAGTCTTTATTTTCTGGAATCTGTTAATCTGGCTCTCTTCTTCTTGTTTCCAGAAGTCATTAATCATAGCATAATCTTCTTAAACGGAGCTCTTCATGCACATTTTAGATTTGACCCAGCTGAAGGTGGCCGGTGTAAAATTCAAACACCACCATGCCATCCTCATGCTGACAAATGTCTCGCTAAATCAGAGCTATACATACAAAAATAAAAATACAGAATTATCACTTTGCACTGTACAGAAAATTGATGTATGCCCTTGAAACATTTGATCTGTATGTTGACAAGCGAAGTGTGTTGATAACCAGAGTCTTACTATCACTGCAGTGGAGAAAAGACAAAAACACATGCAGTTGTGTTGTTCTTACTGACATTTTCTGCTCATGTTGTTCTTCCATCTGGGTGTTTCTGATAAGATGGAGAGCGAGCAACATGCACATGCATACACACAGGAACACATGGGTCTTCTTGTATTTACAGCTTTGAATGTGCGTATTATTCAGGGTTTGTTTTTTTTCTGTATTATATTGCATTACAAAATGATTTGCTTTCAGTCTAAATCATAAAAACAGGAAACATGGTGGATCTAAGCCAACACACAAAAATTACAGTTTCTTGTTCCTTTTTTTTTTTTTTTTTTTTTAAAACACATGCATAAAAACATCCATGGTCCTGGAGGAAAAAGTAAATGGACCTCTGAAGTTAGCTAGCTGAACTGTCTTTGGCAGTGGTAACTTCAAGCAAGTGCCTTTGGTCACTCTGGATCACATCTGTACAACTTTTCAGAAGGATACATGTAACATGTGTTCCAAGTGATCAAACTGATATATTTTTAACACTCTGCTTGGCCGCTTTGACAACTGAGGCACGGAACAGAACCCATTCAGACTCAATGCCCCCCGCCTCCCTCAGGACAAGGTCGAAGCTCTGCTGGAGATGAAAGTTAAAGCTCCTTCTAACAGGGGACTCTGTCAGACGTTCCCAGCAGAACCTCACAGAATGTTTGGGATTTCCAGGTGTGACCGGCATCCTCCCCAACCATCTATGCCAATTCACCACCAGGTGGTGATCAATTGACAGCTCCGTACCTCTCTTCACCCAAGTGTCCAAGACATGACTACAGTCAATCATTGAACTGCGGCCTAGAGTGTCCTGTTCCAAGTGCACATGTGGACACTCTTATGCTTGAACATGGTGTTCGTTATGGACAATCCATGATGAGCACAGAAGTCCAACAACAAAACACCACTCGGGTTCAGATCGGGAGGCCGTTCCTCCCAACCATATCCCTCCAGGTCCCACTGTCAGTGCCCACATGAGCATTGAAGTCCCCCAGAAGAACGAGGGAGTCCCTGGAAGGAGCACTCTCCAACACCCCATCCAAGGACTCCAAAAAGGGTGGGTACACATAAGCACAAACAACAGTTAGGACCCATCCGCCCACCCGATGGCGGAGGGAGGCTACCCTTTGGTCAAACCAGGATAAACCCCAATGAACTGGCACCAAGCCGAGGGGCAATGAGTATGCCCACACCAGGTCAGTACCTCTCACCCGGAGCAACTCCTGGCCTGCTGGAGTGTGGAAGAGAGTCCAGCCCTTCTCAAGGATACTGGTTCCAGACCCCAAGCCATGCATCGAGGTGAGTCCAACTATACCTAGTTGGAACCTTTCAACAAGCTCAGGCTCCTTCCACGCCAGAGAGGTGATGTTCCACATCCCTAGAGCTAGCTTCTGCAGCCAAGGATTGGACCGCCAGTCAATCAATCAAAACTTTATTTATGTAGCACTTTTCATACAAAAAAAAAAAATGCAACACAAGGTGCTTTACAAATTTAAAAGCAATGTCCACTACCCCCACGCCCCATACACCTTATCACCACACACACATACACACACAAATGTTTGTATGGTGTCACCGCCTAGCTCACAGTGCACCCAAACCTTATGAGCCCATGAGAAGGGGGGGCCATGTTACTCCTTTGGGCTGAGCCCGATTGGGCCTGGACACCAGGTGCTCGCCTCTGAGCCCCACCTCCAGGCCTGGCTCCAGAGCTGACCAGCTGGTGACTGGCGTCCACGCAAGGGAAACTTTTTTCCAAAGTTAGTCAGCATCATAAGGTATTCTTCAATTAACTTGTTTTTGATCATCATTTCATTTTTCTCTTACTTTCTGAATAAAAACCTTTTTTGTTTCACTACCTCTCCAATGCACAACATGGGTTAAAATGACCCATATCGATTTTCTGTTATTTCATATATTTCCTGTTTTTTGAGACATACCTTTAAAAAGAAAATGTATTTTATCATTTAACATTCCAAATATTCAGTAAATGTCTTTGTTTAGCAAAAAACGTATTTTTCCTTTCTTACTTTATGAACAAGCATAACTTTTGCATTTCCACATCAACCATATATGGGTCAAAAATGACATACATTTACTAAAGAATTTGGCAGGAAATTGTAAAATGTGTTTGCTTGCAAGTTGGAACATTTTCAAGTTGGATAACTATCCACCTACCAGACATTTCACGGATCCCTTTGCACATCGATACATGTAAGTCTTGTTATACAATTGTTTTAACTTTACCTAAGAAAATGTCTGATAACGGTTGCTGCTGTACATAATATTTGATTAGCTTTGGGTTACACTATGTTCATTGCTCATCAGAGAGGGAATTACTAATTATTACTACCAAGCTGTTGACATATTCTATTATAGCTAGTTAGTCAGTGCTCTCAAAACATTTTTTTTTTTGCTCGACTGTTAAATTTATCCTCTCCATCTGTGAAATTATGCACGCTGAACACATTTCACATTGCACATATGAATTAGTCCATTGAAAGGTTTGATGAAAAAGAGTGGTTCTTGTAGAGTTCAGACAGTGTGGAGAAAACCTCTTCCAGGCAATGGTAGTCATCTTGATGTTGGAGAGAGCTGCTCAAATATCATCTGGAGGAAAAGGATTCACTGAAAAGCAGTAGAACACTAGGCAAGGCAAGGCAAGTTTATTTCTAGAGCACAATTCATACACAAGGTAATTCAAAGTGCTTTACATCTACATAA
>JBAMYA010043668.1:0-12262 GCA_037176975.1 Arrhamphus sclerolepis | reverse complement strand
CCCCCCTTCCCCCCTCCCCCCCCCCCCTCCCTTTTTTTTTTTTTTTTTTTTTTTTTTTTTTTCAAAACTGGAAAAAAAAAAAACACTGTAGAAGTCTGGTATCGAAAAAGCCTACGGAGAAAGAGAAGAATAGATGTTCTCGTGTTTTCAAGTTGATTTCCTGGAAATCTTGAAAACCTGACTGACATGATTTCTGATTTGTAATAAAATTCCAAGACAAATTCATCTACCAATAAAACTTCCAATTGCCATCATGTACTTCTTGTTATGTTTAAAAAAAAATGTGGTAAACAGCAGTAGACAGCGCCCTGCTTCCTTGACCTTCTCCCAATCCTGCCCACTCACTGGTTTCCAGTGGTGCCTGACCTTGGAGAGACTTTCAGTCCAGCCAACTTGTTTTCTTCCTCCTTTTTGTCAAAAGCAGAGTAGGTGTTATGTGGGACACTTGGTTTAAAATGAAAGTTTGTCATTGTGCTTCAAATGATATTAATGTTTAGTTTAGTGTTGTGCTGTGCAAATTATTAAACTTGCTAAAAATTCACAGATGGGGGGGTTTGTGTATTGAGGGTGCATCCATTTATCTACCTGAAGTCCAGTTCTGGCAATGTTTGAATTAAAGATTTGCTACGTGTCTTTCAAGTTATGATAAATACAACGCTACAAAAAGAAAAGGATAAAAGAAGTGTTGGCAAATGATACCACTCTGATCTTTTTATGTGTTGCTCTGGAAGTTCCTCTACTAAAACTCAGCTGATACAGATGAGTTTTGTCCATTTATTTAAAAAAAAAAACCCTGACTCATATGACTTTTCTGGTGAGTCAATAAAAATTAAGACTCAATGAATCTTTGTTCTTACATCAGGCCCATTACAGATTTCCTTGTACAAATAGTTGAGCAATATTTTCTAATAGATGGTGATGTGAGCTGCTTGGAGTGGCTCAGGCTCTGGACCCTGAGGCAATAATAACTAAAATTTGAACATAGTGTACACTGCTAGTGGTGAAACACTGAAAATGTACACTAAGATAATAAAGATCAGCGAGACATGAAAGCGAGAGCAGGACAAAGTCAGTGGTGTCAGGAAAGGTGCTGAAAGTTATAGGGAATCCAAACGCAGGCTTGGAGGAAAAGTTACTGGTTCACGATTCTCTCAGCGGGCTAAAATATATAAACAGTGAAACATAAAAGATACAGACACAGACGTAAGACGGTGGCTGTAGTGTGTGTCGCTTGGTACTGTGGATGTCAATGAGTGTGTCGTGTACGCTAGTGTGAGCGCTCTCTTCTAGTGATGCTGCCTGTGATGAGAGGAAAGGCCCCCCACCACCACCCCAAGAGGGGTAAGTGGCGTGGTGGCGGCGGCATCAGCAGCCTCAATCCAGGCTCCCACCCTGATGTTAGTGATCCCAGGACAAGACATAAGTGACTTTCTGGCTCATGTCATGCAGTTCCTTTACTTTAAAGACTGTTTAAAACATTATTTGAGCGAGCAGGTCACTGAGAATGAGACTTTTCTGTGAAAATCCAGCTGGAGTGACATTTGAAGCCACACCTGTAAGTGGTTTCACGCTGATTTGAAAAAGCTGCATTTCTTGTGATTTTGGGCTGTTCAGACTATCAACAAAACTATTAGGGTATAACCTTAAAATGTGTACTGTTTATTACAGTTTGGAAAAATCACAACATTTCAGTAGAGCAGTGTATAATTTCAGCAACAGCCAGATTATTTTACAAAATAAATCATGAAGTAAACAGGCTTAAACGTAAAGTAAACATAGATAAAGATGACTAGAATACAGAACAAGAAACTAAGGTTGATACTGAGACAGAACAGAGAACTTTACAAAGGCCACCTAAATGCCCTGTGACACACTCCCACGCTAATGACGTGTTTTTAGAAACTATTTAACTAGTTCATAAATAAAATAAATTAAAGCATGCTGTTTGTACAACAGCAGCCTGATGTAAGGAACGCTACTGTGTGATTTTTAATTTTGTGCGGCTGAGAACAGCATTAAAAAACTGGGCACTAGCAATGAAGCGTTCTTCTGTGGGGGCCAGTAAGCCCAGAAACGCAAAACATGTACTCTTTTCCTGTTATCTTCAGTTCACACAGACATCAAACAGAGCAGATAACTTGTGGCGAGAACACAGCTGTGGGTCTTTAGAAAGCTACTGTTCCGCCTTCTGTCATGTAAGAATGCTGCTTCGCTTTCCTTATTGTCTTTGGACTGGAAACTATAACCAAAAGCAGCAACATGTGGCACATGTGAGTCTTTCCTGCTGCCTGGGAAAAAGCTGTGAAATCAGATCATTAAACTGACTCAGAGTTGTCCGCATGAAGTATTTCTGGGCATTTCGATTCAAAACATATGATCAATATTTAGGAAATAGCTGTTTTTTTTTTGTTCCTTTTCTGATAACGGATTTTCTAAGGAGAGGTGAAATGGGATCCCTGTTAAAACATAAAATTTGACTCACTTTTGCAAGAGGCTGAGGAAAGACTAAATCAGCTATTTTTTAAAGTGAGCAATATCATAAGTAAACTGCAGAGATAATGCAAGCAGTGTGAAGAATAAATAACTTGTCTGCTACAACAAAACCAGACTAATAAGAATTATCTCTGTATTTACTGAATGACGTACTGTTCACTGACAGAAACTGACAGGGACACGCTGCAGAAAGAGATGCAAACTTAAGTGATGCAGGCACATGTTCCAAGTTTGAATTAGCTCTGAGGTGTTGCAACATGGGCAACAACTACCTAATTGCTTTCTTTGAGAGCTGCAGAGCTGTCACCTTGTGTGGTAATGAAAGAAAATGGCACTCAGCAGTTTACGAAGCCTCACTGCATTAATGTTGTTTGTGTAAATGTGTGTGAATGAAAGTGAAACAGGAACACATGGAACCACTTTTGTGAGATTTTACAATTTGCATTTATACATGAAAGAAGCGCAATGATCACTCACAAAAAAAACATCTCTGCAGCTGCATCCTGATATATCACTGAAAATTAAACTTCTGAGAGATAAGGAGAACAAAGAATAGATCTAGTGGTTGAAACACTTCATAGAATGGAAATGAAGTACATTAATTTGATGAATCATGCCATGATTATCAGATAGTGAGAGTAGAAGCTACAGTATTATTCCCTGCAAATGTGACAGTGTTACATTAGATATTTCTGGAAGAATATACTTTTTTCATTCTTTTTTTGTGTCTGTATATATGTGTTGGGTTAGTGCAAAGATTGGCAAAACAAAAAAACAACTTTTTCTTTTACATGCAATTTGATTTTGCAGTAAATTTAAAATTTTGTGTGCAAGAGTGGTTACACATTTTAGGGGTGCCCAACATCATATAAAGCTTTCCGAGAGTAACTGACACTATGGGCATTCAGGCATTCAATGCCCCTGTTGCTATGGAAACTGATGTCACAGTGACATGATATTAACGTGCTTCAGGCTTCAGTGAAGGTGACAAGCCAGGAAAAATACAAGATAAAAGGCCTGAGGTGGAGAAAAAGGAAAATCTCAGACTCTCATCGAGTAATATCATCCCAGATCGGAATTCCCAGTGTTCAAATGATGTGCCGTCTTTCACGTTAAACTAAAGGCAAATGAGAGAAAACAAATATTTCAGTGGAGTGGTGAGAGTCAGAAACTAAGCTTACTTATGCCTGATTACAGAACAGTGGTAACGCGTCATTTACACACTGTATTTCCTAGTATGATGCGATGTTATTGCAGTATTGGAACGACCCAGAATAAAATGGGAGGCACGCAGTTGGCCTGTCTCCTCCTCTCCCTGTCAATCACTGGACCGCAGGCCATGTCAGGCAGGTGTGGGCTGGTGGTAGGCAGAGCAGAGTGGGTGTGGACCACCCTTGTGCAGGTTAGGTGCTCTCCTGCAGGTTGGTTGCAGTGCAGACCTGAAACTGAATTCCACCATCCTCACCAGGGAAAGAAATACCCAGGCATCTACAAACACCTTCCTACGTCATCAGTTTTGAGCTACTGGACCACATCTCCTTGATTCTTCTACCGGTTTATTTTCAGCTGATAAAAATGATCAAAGCATAAAAGAGGAGTGGACAGATGAAGATGCAGCAGTCTGTTTGAGTCCACAGACTGACACTTGTTGCTGCCTAAGAGACCTGCATCAATTTATTAGAAAAAAAAACATATATAAACACATAATGAAGATAAACAAAATAATGGATCCTCAACCAAAAGGTGAATGGAAAGGTAAGGACATGATCAAGATTCAAAGAAAGTTTCTTGTTGACTGGGTGACAAGGAAGCGTACAACACTTCCTGAGCAAGACTGAACAGTGGCATCAGTTAATGGAGAGAGACGCCTCTGCAATGGCAGGTGTGTTTGGGGCCAGAATCTGCAGTCTACTGACATCTCTTCAATAAAAACATATGTTAATCAACAATGAAATTCCCAACATTCTTTACCATCTCACTGGGACAACAAAGCAATACCATCTGCCTCAAGACAGCGCAAATATGGGTGTCTGTGCTTGTCATGGTTGGGTATGTCTGCCTTCACGAAGAAGGCTCAGAAATAACTTGAAGAACTTAAAAATGGATGGAATAGTCTAAATAAAAAAAAAAAAACAAACCCAAATGGCCTCATGGGAAGAGGCATAAAGAGAGTATAGCTGTGATTTCAATAAATCTCGACTGAGTAACAATACTTGAAGTGAAAACTGAAGACCTGTGTCAAAAATGTTGACTGTTGTTAAAATGACAGGATAATTGCATTTACTTTTGCAGTTCTCACATTCTTCACAGTTTTCTGAGGACAGGAGTAAAAAAAACAAAACAAAACAAAAACAAACACACTCATACACAAATGTTCATTTTGAACCCAAAGAAGATTTTATTTTCAAATGACTCAAACATTGCCATTTCAATAACGGTAAAAGCGGATTGCCTGCATGAATGAACACATTTCCACAGAAACATCTGCAAAATGGCATTTTAATGCAGGCTGGTCACCTGTGTGCATAATTACTCCAACCATGCCTCTACACTTATCCAAACAAACTGTTCCGCATTCACATAGGTATGTTGTTCACTCATGGAAAACCAAAAAAAAAGAGATACAAAATTCTACTAACTTTTAATTAACTTTCCTCTGTCGCCCAACTCATTCACACAACTATATGCGGTAAATGCAGACATCGCTCTACGTTCAGTATGAAGAAAAGGCCAAAATTGTTGTTTAGATTCCTGTTTGTAAACAGATTGATGTGATCTAGCTTGTTAATTAGTACAGTGAAGATGTGGTGGGATTGTTTTAAGAGCCAGGTTTGTAAGTTTCTACAGGGAAGCTTGCATGGCTGAATGAAGAACAGTAAAAACTTACAAGATTAAAAAAAACAAACAAACAAAAAAAACCTTTGGTGTGTTTGTGAAGCATAAATGGCATCAATGGGAGCGTCCAGGTCTGCTGCTGAGGTTTAAAAATTCCCTTATCTATGAACACATGCTTACATCAACAATGACCACAAGTCTACCAACAGTAATCAAATTAGATTCTCTAACAACCAGACCTGTAGATAATGAGGAACCTGTAATTTATCAATCACACCAGAACAGACAAAACAAGACAAAGTTCAAAGTATTAAACAATAAAAACACTGATATATAAAAAAGTGAATTATTGTAAAAGATAAATAAAAATAATTTAAATATTGCCAATTAAATTGAGCACTACAGGAAGGAGCATTATCTCAGTTCAAACTAAACCAATAATCTTCTTTGCAGTGACAGGCCCACAATGCAAGTTTTATGGCAGAACCCACTTAGAATTAAAGCTTCAGAAAGGAAAAAATGTTCTTACTTTATTCACCATCTGTCATAAGTACTGGCAGTACAATTAAGTCAAATGGGTATCTCATTGTCAAAATATTATTAATTAATGTGGATATTTATGCTTTAAAGTATTCAGCTTCAGGGAGAAAAAAAAGTACATTGTCTGGGTGTTACTGGCTCAGTGCTTGTTTGCACCATACTTACTTTATTAGAGTGTTTGCACTTTACAGTGTTTTTATTTTACAGTTCATCTCGAGGGTGTGTGTCATGCAGCCAGTGTCTGTAAACAGCCGTGGGATCTATATTCCAGTGCTTGTGAAAGGAGATGGCGTGCTGACAGGAAATCAGCATGTCTGAGTAGTCATCTGGTTGGGCCTAAAATATCAAGAACAAGTAGTTTCACTGCGTTTGTCTCAATGCTTGCATAGTCATTTCAGTTTAAGGGTGGTCAAAAAATTTCACCAAATACTCCTTGATGGAAGCACAGTTCACAGTACCGCTGTGGTGGACATTATTATTAATGATGAGTGAAAAAAGGGATCATGCAGAGCATCATCTGAGCTCAGATAAAGACTGATATACAACAACACATCAAATTAACATGAAGGATCACAGACGACCTGGGGGCTTCCTGTTGTTTGTCTCTTCATATCGCCGTCGGCTCAGCCAAACAATATAGCACATGAGCACGTCAGAAAGAGCATATAATTGCTGTCAAAGATGTAGTTGGAAAGAGGAAATGACTTCTCAGTGCGAAAGCGTTGTGTAGTAAAACGTAATCAATTACACAAGAAAAACACACAGTAAAAAAAGGTTAAATTATAAAGTCACAATATTTCTTTAGTTTTCAACATAGTTTTGCTCAGTGAAGACATGTTTTGATGTATTGGAACAATGTTTCTCAGAGACCTTTTACATCAGATTAAACAAACATGTGGTTTTGTACAGTTCACGGTTAGAAGAAGAAGAAGAAGAAGAAGACTGTAAATGTTGTTTGGCATGTAGGGCCGTTCCTTGTACTGAACAACCAATTATGATGCTGAAATACGTATCAGAAGAGAGAGAAATGTCTTTAAGGACTTCTACATTTTCCTTCTTTAATGAGTCTTAATGCAAGTCTTACCACAGTTTTAAGGAAACCTTCTAGAATTAAAGTTTCCATGCCATATGTCCCATTTAAGCGGGTTTCTCATGCAGAAGGTCAGAACATGCATGCATGCTTCTGTACCTGGTGAAACAGTGGACTGTGTGTGATGGGAACACCGAGGGAAGTGAAGCACCTGCCCAGCACCATGTCGTCAGGAGCATCATCACTGGAGCAACCACAACCACTGGAAAGCAGCCTGGACACCGCTGGTCTACTGAACACCATCCTAGACACACACACACACACACACACACGTAATCAAAAGACAACAATTTTTCCCCTAATGTTGTATTTACTCTGACCATATAGCGCTTTCTCATCTATTTTGATAGTGTCATTCTTGTCACAGCCATTTACTGTTTGGGCTTTTCTTCCTAGACTCTTACTTTATGGTCTTCTGATCGGTTCGTTTTGTCTTAGGATCCCTTTTTGCTCTCCAATACCTTGTGTATATACACTGTAGTTTTGTGTCTGTCTGGTTGTCTGTCCTGCCATCTTCCCTCAGCGCATTCATTCAGACTGAAGCCAAAGAACAAAGCATAGGCCATAAAGCAAAGAACACGTGGTTATGAAAGCAACCAAACCCTTCATCATGACACATGATCTGATCTACACGTTTGCAAAAGAAAAAAAACTGCTCACAGGTTTTTAATACGCATTATTCCATTAATTAAAAACAGGGACCCTATAGAGGCACCCTATTATAGATCTGTCATGGAGCCATAATAACAAAGTAATAAGTGTGGTTAACTTATTGTGACTGACAGCGTAAACTAAGGCTAAACAAAGACTGAATCCTTAACATGTCTGCTGTGTCCAAACTTTTCTTGCTGCCACGTTGCTATTTCTTCTGAGTGGTCGTCTCTTTGTTGAATATTTGCACAGCGTCCCCACCCGTTTTTATTAAATGTGTGTGATTTTAATGATCACACACTGAAGCCTCAGAGAGAGGATTTTTTTTTTTTCTTTTTGGTTCAGGAAACATCTTGGCGACATGCAAAGCTCTCTTAAATTCTGTAACATGAGGCCCGAAAGAGGGTTTCTGGAGGATAAAAACCTGTATTTCATCCCCAATACATCATGGAAAGTACCTGGTGGAGTATTTCCAAAGTTTTATTTATTTATTAATTTTATTCACAGAATTTTATTTCAGCCTTTCTGCGCAGTATCCACAATTGGTTCTAGTATTACTGTTTACATCAGAATGCATTACGACAACAAGTGGCTGAAAGTGGCTGAAATGGCCTATGAGGCTCATTAACTGGGCTTTCATTTCACATTTAATGCTCCTTTTGAAGAAAAAAATCCACAATTTCTTCCACATTCCACTTTGCTCTGGACACACATTTCCAATAAAATGGATGATGTATATGTTTCAAACTAACAGCTTATTCCCGTGTGTTGCAACAACACACGTCCCTTCAGTCAAACATGAAGCAATGGTGCATTACAAACACTATTTTCTTTCTGTGAAAACACACATTATCATCAATATACACTGATCAGCCATAACATTATGACTTCTACTGTGGGGAATGAAGTTGTCGTGCTGGGGATTGATCCACAGAAATCTTTACGTAGGTGACAAGTGAGCAGATAACATCAATGTGAATGGCAGGATACAGGTTTTCCCAGCACAACATTGAACTGTAAAAAGATAAGCAGTGTTTACTCATTTTTATCTGTCAGTGGCCTCACCCTCCTCCTCCTGTCGTGTAGCTGTATCCATTTCGAACCAAGCCATAGCCGTACCTCTCTCCCAGGATCACTGCTTCCTTTGGATCATAACAACGCAACAGTCGCCGCAACCGAGGTAAACTAAAAATAAATAAATAAAATACATATGTTGCATCATTGTTTCTAAAAATTTTTAATTTTTTTTTTTTTGCCTGATTGAAGTTTCTCTCAGGGCTGTTGAGTAAAGAGTGAAATCGCTTTCAGCTGTCAGTCAGTCACGTCTTCATACACCAGAGCTTTTTCTAATTAGACATCAAGTGAAAACACCTGTGTGGACAGAATCTCTTAATAAATTAACAGCTTTGACAAGAGGCATATCATGTAAAGCATTCCTCAGGCACTATTATTAAAACACTATTTAGGTAATTTTAATGAAATGCACAGGAAAAACCTGTTCCAGTACAATAAATACCTCATCATCAAGAAAAACCCTCCTTATAATATGGATTAAATATAGGTTTAATTAAATTTCATATAAAATAAAACATGTTTAGTATTGTCTGATGAGACATTGACACAATATTGCTATTCTTTTTGGAATAATATGGCTTGCAAGGTTGTTCCTCTTTTTTTTTTTTTTTTTGTTTGATAGTTGTTTTAAATCCTTTTATTTCGACCCTGGGTGCCAAAGGTAACATAAAAATGATGTCGCGTGTTACCTGATGAGGGTATCATCATCCACGACGAGCAGCCAGTCAGTCTTCGGCACAGCTTCACTCAGAAAACGCCTCAAGATAGCAAACGTCTTGCCACAGTGTCCTTTAGAGGGACAACAGACAGACAAATACTTTGATAGAGACAAAGTATCTGGTCACGTATTATCAGAATCAAGTTGCGGTAGTAAAACAGGGTCAGGGTTATGATCGGCATTTACTAAAATCAGGAAAAACATTCACGAGTTAAAAACATTACAGACAATTACCAACCTTAAGAGTGGACATCTCAGCAAAATGGTGTGAGATCATCGACCCAGATCCACCTCTTGTTCTGGCTACACTTCACTGCGAGCAGTGGCTCTTGACAGAGTACCAAATAAAAGACTTTTCCTGACCTCACCTTCAGAAGAGGAGTGTCTCAAGGTCACACTCAGTGAAATTTCTCTTTTTTTCCCAGTTGCTTTTGCTATTTTCTTTGTCTGGGTGAACGGGTTTCTCAAACCTATCTTTAATCATTATCAGATTAAAATTGGAGGAGTGTTGTGCTCATGCATGTGCACTTTTGTGTGTGTGTGTGCACATGCAGAGTTCCAGCTTTGTGCATAAGAAAGTCTTTGTGCATGAGGCCCCGGAGAGCCCCCACTAGAAATTATAAAAATAATAAATATGATCCTCCAGACAGAATCAAACAGAAAATATCTGCCTTTAAGCATCAGTTTATGGCTCCTTATTTATTCTACAACGTACAGAAGACCTTTTACACCAAGTACAGTACATGCTTGCTGTTGTGTGCATGGTGTGACCAGAAGAAAAAAAAACCCAAAAAACCCAACATCTCTTTGATCCTATTGTCCCAGGGGCATGTCAGTGCCAGCTAAAAACAGGGTTAAACAGGCTTTCCTTTGAAAGGAAAAGAAAGAAAATGAACAAAAGCACAAACTTGGAAAGCATTAAACTGTGAGCGCTGGAATACAAAAAAGAATAAAGCAAAGAAAGTGGTCCAGAAGTCACGACAAAACAACTGCTAATAGATAACAGATGGACAAGGGTAGGTGTTGTTGGCGCTGGACCTGACCCCTGCAGTGTGAGTGGACTTGAAAATACATTAGAGGAAGAACAAAAGACAGAACTATGCTTTAATCTGAGGTATCAAGTGTTAAAAAAGCAACAATATTTGGATTTTAAAAAATGCTAAAAAAAAAAAGCTGTTATCTGTCTAGCTATTATTTCAGGTTGTAGCATGTACGATGTGGAAATTCTAGAGTGATACATCCGTCTGCTCTCTGGAACGAGGAATGGTTTTAAAGTTATTGCAGTAGTTTAGCCTGACTCCCCTCTCTGTCTGTGATGCGCTTAAAGTATGTGAAGGCAAGAAGCCAGGAGTCTTGCACTTCGGCCTTCAGCAGGATAAAAAACAAAATTTTCAGCTTTTAACAACAAAGTCAGGAGCAAAAGGATAAAACAGGAGAGCAGGTTAAAAGGTTAAGGAGAACAGTGACTTGGGTCAGTGAACTGTTATATGATGGAAAAGCTTGAGAAAAAGAAAACAAACTGACTGTTTTTGGCACACTTCCCGCCTCTCCTCCCACCTTTACCTTTACCTGTTGAGCAACAGCTGTCCAAATCTATCTGATGAAAAATTGTTTTATTTGTGTATTTCATCAACCCAGAGAGCTGCGCTCAGAGGCACAGGAACAGTGTCAGAGTCTTGGATTGCTTTCTTGATCTTGACAAGATCAACACAGGATGTAGGATGAAAAACACCCTATAGCTTGTCACATTATCAGCTAAAACAAAAAAAAAAAAGCATGCTGAATGATTACCTTGTCATCATTCATCCAGCGTTTGCTCTTGATGACTTTATCTGTTTACATCTCTACCCGACTTTGGAGTGAAATTCCAACTCATGCCCACTTTATGTTTATAAGGTGATTAGTTTCTTCAGGGTCTAAGCCAAGTCCAACATCCTTTTACTCTGCAGAACCTCTCATCAGCCTTTTTCTGAAAATATCTGGGTACATCCAATACATTTTATTTCACCCCGCTAGAATCATTTAATATTTCAGAAAAGCTCACCTCTATCAGTATTAGGCACTCCCAGATCAATTGTAGGTATGGAGGCATCAGTAACGTTGCTGTAATACTCTAAAAACCCAGCATCTTTCTCCCAGGTCGCCTTCACCACTGGTACTGGGAAAAGGAAAGGAAGAGATATAAAAGATCATATAAGATCAGCCACTGATCCTAACTTGATGGCTGCCGGCTCATAATTAAAACTCTCAAAAGTATGTAATTGAAAGGGTTGTAAAAAAAACAAAAAAAAACAAAAAAACATTAAAGGCTGCTCTAAATTGGGGGCTGAAAAGGGAATTACTGATGGTTTATGTGGACAATAAAATCATCTACAATAAAGATAAGATGATTATTCCCAATTATAGTAGAATCAAACAAAATTAATTTTGATCCATGACAAGAACAATCTTATTTTCATTAATTCTCTAACACAATTAATTAAGCATGGAGAGAACATTGTGGCACCTAGCGAAGCAATTCTAATAAACCAAATATAAGGCAAAAAAACAAAAGTTAATGACATACTCTTCATTCTGCTTCTGATTATGTTAATTGCTTTAAAATATCCAGTCCATAACTGCTGGTTCATTTTGACCCTAAAAAAAAAAAAAAAAAAAAAGACAGTGTTTTGGATAATTACACAAGCTGCTGCAATTTCAACAGACAGTTTAGATGGGGATGTGAATTTAAACAGATAGTTTCCACCTGAGTGGTTAACTGGGACTCAACGACCAGCAGACTGCTTAAAAAAAAGAAAGAAAGAAAGAAAGAAAGAAAGAAAGAAAGAAAGAAAGAAAGAAAGAAAGAAAGAAAGAAAGAA
>JBAMYA010043667.1:0-13155 GCA_037176975.1 Arrhamphus sclerolepis | reverse complement strand
CTAGCTTGGTCATCTCCGCTGTTCTGAACCAGGGGCAAGGTTGTTTCATTTCCACACATTCCATTTACCTCCACATTTACTTCTAACCGTTGGATTTTCATCTCCAGCACTGCTATCTTCTGTAGGAGACTTTGGTAGTCATCTGTGGAAAAGGGAGGCATCTTGTTGCTCGTTAGCCTAGCAGTTATCCAGTATTTAAGAAAGAAACAAAATGGGACTATTTACATCTGACAAAACAGCCAACATCATCACTTCTGAGTTGAAATGTTTATATAAGGCAATAAAATGTATGGCAACTAAAGCTAGCCACTGGCTATGCAGCTATCCATTAACTGTCATAATTCTAGCTACTTAGTGCTTAGGATTATATTGACTTCTGAGCTGTGAATAAAGATCTAACAGGACATGCAGGACATATCCATCTGTGTGATCATCATCCTGGGTTAACACAAGCTAAAGTAGTCAAGTTAAAATAGCTAACTGTAGCTGAATAAGGTGTTTCTAGCCAGTTTCCCAGCCCTGCTAATGTAGCCCTTTTGGGGAAAAAGAGGCTTCAAAACTATTCTGAAAATATATCGGTGATGTCACAAGAGTCTGCAAAATAAATTACACAGGTTATGTGTCCAATACATATGTCAGTGTAGCAGTTATTTACCAGTGAGATGCTGGGAAATATTCTTGAACATATGTTAGGCAGACCAGAACACAGTGAACACAACCAATATGCAGCAGATGCATTCAGTTTCTTTTTCATTATAAAGTTTGTATATGTTACTTGGCTTCCTAAGATTATTCATTGGTTAAAATGAAACATGTGGAAATATACTGAAACATAGCTATTCCCTTTAATATGTTCTCACCCCAAAATGCACTTATTTCTGAGAGACTGCATGTTAGGATTGCGTCACTATAACTTGGACTTTATTGAAGAACATCTGCTCCCAAATAGGTTCAAATTCATGAAGTAAGTTACCATGGCAACACCCTACAAATTAGAGTTTTTACTGAACTTGTTTTCTGAAAAGCTCCTAGGTTTTGGAAAATATTTTCTGTTAATATATGAAAGAAACAGAACTTGTGGTGACCGAAGGGGGCTTTTCATCCGTACAGTAGCGAACCGTTACAGCACAAGATTTCAATTTAATTCTCAACAGATTATTAATGTCTGGGAGCATCAGTCATCTGATATCTTGTATTAACAACATGGTGGAGTGGGAAGGGTTAATAGACTCATGGACAGTGAAGCTTGAGTTTGTGATAGCCTCCCGGTTTTTCTCTGAATTAACGACAGACTTTTTGACAAAGGATGCCTTCATTTCTTGATGCAGAGCATAATTGAATGAAAGCAATCATGTCCCTCTTGTTTAGTTTAATTCAGTTTTCATTTGAACTGGCAACATTATCATGCTTTTATCCAACTGCATAACCTCATTGTTACTGTTAGACAAATGTTACTTCATGCAAGTCAGTGCTAATTAAACAGCTTAAATGTCTGATTAAGCTAGGGAGCAGTATCTATTATTAGTTAATGCAAACATCCACTTTGAAAACTACCAGTTAGTGAGATTTTAAGTTTAGACACCACACTATAAAAAAACAAGCTGCAAACATTTTCCAACAGCATAAATATAGCCTGCATCATTGCGTGTTGTGCAGGTTAAAGCAGGTGTTCAGCCTCTGCATTGAATACTTCATGTGGTCATATCGGCTAAAAACCTTCTATCAGTATCTTGGTGTGCTATTGGTCCCACCAACATAGTATGTTGCTGTGTTTGATTAACTATGCAATAATCAAAACAACAAAGATCATTATTTTCTAAAACTGCGGAAGAAATGCAGCTTTGGAAAGTCACCTTAAGTACAGTAATTGTATTCCATAGCAAGATCAGGAAGACACCATAAACATCTATGAAAAATAATTCAAAGGCATGTTGCGATTCAGACATTAACATTATTTTTTTCCAGCCCAGATCATTTGACCAAACTATCACATAAACATGTAACCCCATCCACATCAATCATAAGTAGATACAGGCAGCAGTTATAATTACAGCTTCTCTAGCAGTACCACTTCTGTTGTGTTGTAAAACTAGCTTGTCCAATTAGAGGTGCGCTTTTGTGTGTCTTACACCTGGGTCTGACACATGAACGTTCCTGTGATATCCTTCCTGATGTAATCAACAGGTCCAGAGTGGCTTTAACAGCTGGTGGAAATATGTCTATTAGCTTTGCACATGTGCGAACATCACAGTTTCCTTCCATTTTGTTTTGGGAAGTGTTGTTGCAGGGTGTGGTTCTGCTCAGCTGCAGGGGGGGATGTGACGTGGTTGCTCAGGGACCAGCACCAATGAGGGACAAAGGGAGACACCTGTGCTCAATAATCTCTGTTCTATCTCTAATCTCTGTGGCTGGAGAAGGACTGCCAACAACTATCGTCCACATCTTTTGGAATCATGATAAATAAACTTGTTAGCAATCCTCAGTACATGTGCTGCGATAGATTACACCTGTGTTGCGGGAACTTGCTACAGAAGTCACTAAAACCTCTGTCACCTTGAGTGGGAATGACCAGTGAGTATTGAGGGTTACCAACAGACAACGTCAGCTGTTCTCACCAGAATTGCTATTCTTCTTCTTCTTCTTCTTCTCATTATCATTATTATTATTATTATTATTATTATTATTATTATTATTATTATTATTGTTGTTGTTATCTGTGATGAACTGGCAACCTGTCCAGGATGTACCCCTGCCTTTCACCCAAAGACAGCTGGGATAGGCTCCAGGAGATCCATCCATCATCAACGCATTGTTATTATTGTTTTTTTATATATTTTAACTCATCTTCATATCAAGTTCTTGCCACAACAGGTTCCATCACAGCATGATGCTGCCACTGCAATGCCCTTTATAGTTTAACTTCATGACATTTCTCAATTCTACTGTCTACTGTTTAACATACCCTTGTTGTATTTTAATATTATTTGTATATGCCTTGTGAGGCACTTTATGATGTATGTCTGTGGAAAAATGCTATACAAATGAAACTGACTTACCTCCTTATTTTTTTCCCTTTGCCACTGGTGAAGCTATTGGCCAAATGTTGCTTTACTGTATGTGTATTATCTTCTGTCTCTGTCTCTGAAGTTCTGATGTGTCTTTTGGTGCCTTCCCTGCTTTTCTTCCTTCCTCCCTCCTTCCACTCACCCTGAATGTGGGGATTATCTGCTCTTAGTATTAGCGGGGGTTGTTCTGTTTCTAAACCACTACAGCAGCAATAGCTTCTTCAGATTAATGTACAGGATGTAATTTAATACCACTCTGGACCCAAGATATTAAACTCATATGATATTAATGAGATCAGAAAGCATGAATTAAAGGCATTACAACCATGTAAAAGCTCAAAGAATCATAAAACACGCTAAATAATCTGGATAATCAAAGGAGACCTGCATTCTGTTTGGGTAAAAGGATTCTGCCTTCACCAACCAAATTTTACCAGCTAATATGTGATCGGTTTTATGCAATAGGGTTAAGAGGGAAGTGCTTTTAAGTCACATTACCATGCAGTTTGCTCTGTGCACATTAATAACATCTCTTGGGAATTGAAGGGAAGAGGTTTAAAATAAAGCTTTACTTCAATAGATGGAAATGATGCATAACCCCTCCTCTTCATGGAGATCTGGCATGTTTCATAGCAATATGGGACATAAAAGAGGTCATTTTCATTGGGTTATGCTGATTCTGAGTGGAATTAAATTTCTTCCATTTAAAGATTTTTTTTCTTTTGTACAGTATGTGCCTGACTATTTCCTTAACAATAATATCATCACCTTAAAATGGCATTGCGTCTTCTTAATGCTTTGATCACTGTACTAAACCTGCAACTTCCAGAATGACTGACAGAGCTGAGCGAAGCAGGGCAATCAAGAAAACCAGAGGAGTGCCTTTGTGACATTGCGTGTACTTTTCTTGAGTGGTTGAGTGCAGAGAGCGACATCATGGAAGAAGGGGAGTTTATGTCTAAGCTTTTCATTGTATCTTAAGATCATGACACTGATGGAAGTCTATTTAAAATTCTACAGGTCAAACTGAAACATCACATTAAAGATCACATGTTGAGAGTTGAAGAACATTGTGTCATTCGATCTCTTGCTGTGTTCTCCTCATAGCTGGTGAGGAGGATGACTTGTTGAGGTTTCATCTTAGGAGGACTGTTAAAAGGGCATGCAAAAAGAACATAGACTCAAAAGTTATGCATTTAAGAAGCATAGAAACCTAAAAATATAAGGTAGCAATGTGTTATCAAAATGTTTACACATCATATACATCAATAGTAAGTGTGCAGTAGAAATGAAAAATAATGTGCAAAGTCAGTAGTGCAGTTAATAACTGTAGTGAGTTGTTGTACAGGGTGATGGCATCTGTCTGTTCGACAGCAGAACTGTTACAGTCTGTTGGAGAAGGTGCTCCACTGTCTGTGTAGTGTTGGGTGGAGGGGGTGGTCCAGGTTGTCCATGATGGATGACAGTTTCTTCTGTGTCCTCACCTCCACCAGTCTCAAATGTCTCCAGCCTGAGACGGATCACAGGGCCAGCTCTCCTGATGATCTTGTTGAGTCTGTGAGTGTCTCTGGCTCTGATGCTGCTCCCCCAACAAACAGCCACAAAAAAGATGATACTGGAAACAACAGATTGATAGGATTGATAGGATCTGAGCTGAATTTTCTTTGCATCTTTTAAGTCCATTCTGTATTAAGATATACAGCAAAAAACAAACAAACAAACTATGGAGTTTATTGAAGGAAGCAAAGGCATCTATCTACAGACCTATTAGTTTATGATCCATCCATCCATCCATCCACTGACTTTCACTTATCTGGATCCAGGTCGCAGGGGCAGCAGCCTAAGCAGGGAAGACCAGACCTTCATTTCCCCAGCCACCTCCTCCAACTCTTCAGGGAGGACACCAAGGCGTTCCCAGACCAGCTGACAGATATAGGAAGTACATCTTCATAATGAAAAGTTATCGTTTCTTATTCCAGGTTATTCCTCAAATAACATGGACTGTATTACTATCCCAAGCTTCCATAAATGGGTCAAAATTAATCCACATTACATTTCTTATGGGATTTCATGGGGAAAGTTGATTCTTTCCAACTGTGACCGTCAGGACCACAGAGACTAGTTTAACCTCTTAAGAAGATTATTTTCACACAAGATTTGATATGTGTATTCACTATGGTTTTTTTTTAAACCTCAGAAATGTGTGTGATTGTCTTAACAAATTAAAAATGTATCAACAAATGAACATTAGCTAGCTAACTAAGCTAGTCAACATTTCTGTACTGTGTGTGTGTGATTCATGACCACTGTGTGAAAGAGTATTTGTTTCTTAACACCTTTCATCAAATGTTCTTATTTTATAGTTTGCAAAACTATTTAGATAATATTAGAAAGACAGATGCACTTTACTGTGCTGTAGCTGTAGTGTGCATGTTTGTGTCTGCATGCAAACCCCAAATCCAAAAAGCTGAGACGCTGTATAAAATTTAAATTAAAAAAAAAGAATGCAATGATTTGCGAATCTCATTAACATATATTTCATTCCCAATAGATGGTAAATGGCTTGTACTTATACATTATAGCGCTTTACATCTGTATTTCTACAGTGCCAAAACACTTTACACTGTAGATGTTCACCAATTCACATGTACATTCACACACCAGTTGTTGGTGGAGCTGCCATACAACACTACTGGCCAGACAAGTGGGAGCAACTGGGAATTCAGTGTCTTGCCCAAAGACACTTCGGTGGACACAGGAGGAACTAGGGCTCAAACCACCAACCTTCAGGTTCATGGCCAACACTCAGAACATAAAGAACATATCAGGTGCTGAAACTGAGACATTTTACCATGTCATGCAAAGTATTTGCTCTCAGATGTAAAGATGTTCAGAGGTTCACTAAGAAGCTTCACCACTAATGCACCAAGAGGTTGCTTAAGTGTCTATATCGTTGGCAGCTTACACATCTGGAAAGGCACCATCAATGCTGGAGAGTTCAGAGGTTTAACAGTCACAGGCTCAAATCCAGATGCCTTTTTCAGGGAAGATCTTGCGTATTTCAGCAAGATGATGCTAAACCACATATCACATCCATCACAGCAGCATGGCTTATCAGGAGACCTCTCACCAATAGAATTTTACAATTTTCTTTTCTTGTTTTCAAAAGTCAAAATTGTAAAAAAAAAAATAAAAAAAACAAGAAAAGAAAAGAAAAGAGAAAAAAAGTGAAAATATTTAAAACATGAAATCATGTTTGCATGGTCCAGAGTATAATACAAATGATTGTTCTTAACCAAAATGACAAAAGGATTGTGATGTTGTGAGTTATTACACAGGAGCAGTTCCACAATTTTACACAAGTACTGCTCTTAATCAAATAATATATTAATATTCACAGTTAATACATTTAAATGACAGTTTTAGTTATTTTAAATGTCAAAATGAATACATTATCACACAAAATAATAATAGTATTAATAATAATAATGATAAAAGCAATTTTCAGGCTCCACCATCATGAATTCCACCAGTAGAATTGGTTTATAAATGTATGTGTCATATAGAATAGAAAGTCTGAATGTTCTAGAATGTTGACAGCTGTCAATCAACACTCTGATTAACCACAGGATCAACTCTATGCTCGTACTCTTGAGCTTTTTAACTTTTCACTGTGAAATTATCATTGTGACTTTGACAGTTTAGTCTGTTTTGTATTGAAATATACACCAACAAAACATCCATAAAGTTTACTGAAGGAAGAGGGTGATGCCAGGCCTCTACTCAAGATGGTAAAGCTACAGTCCTGACAAGACTGTCACTAATTTGATATAAAATATTACATGGAAGTTGATTTTCTGTTGTAAACTTGTAGAATTTTCTAAATGTACCTGTTTGTTTGTTCCAGGTGTGGGAGGTGAACACTAGCCTGAAGATCAGAGATGTTGAGTTTGAAGCCAGAAGGCTGCTCAACTCACCAGAGACCACACCACCACAGTTACAGTGAGTTATGTTTGACATTTACTTTCAGCTGAATATTCTAGCTGTGATATTTTAAAGTTTTGAAAATTAATTCTGTGATCTTCAGACATCCCAAGATCATCAGAGAGGCTGAGAAGTTTGCTAGGAGGTTGACAGAGCAACATCAGGGAGTATCCAGGTCCAAACTGCTCAGTCCACAGGAGGTGGTGATGGAAGTGTCCAGCAGAACTTCTGGTTACCTCCTCAGCGCTCTTCCTTCAGCATGCCCTCCCAGCAGCTCAGTACATTGGCTGTTGGACTAACAAAGGCAGTTGAGGACCGGGTCTCTGCTGAACTGTCTTCTATGCTCCTGCAGGTCACCTTCACCCGCTCCATCAGAGATTTAGTGGTCTTGTCTATCCAGGAAAAGGTGAAACAGGTTCACACTGATGATGTCCAGTTGGAGAAACTTATCTGCTTTGCAGCAGAGCTGCTGAACACCATCACTGATGCTGCAGCAGACGAGACCTGTGAGCTCTTTCAGGTTCAGAATCACAATGAATCAGACTCTACTGAGTCTCCAGCCCCTTCACCTCCTATGACTCCTTCTGATGAAGCTCCTGCCATCACTGCAGTCCAGGAACATCTGACCAACAGTCAGAATGAACCAGCAGTGACATCTACACCCACTCTAGAACCAGACTCCATCTCACCTCCACCAGCTCCCATAACTACTAAAAAAAAAACAAAGAATGGCCTGTTTGGCTTTTTTAACTGGTTCTTCTGTTGCTGGGCCCGTTCTCAGACCAGGAATAAATACAATTCCTATTATTGTTATTGTTCAATTTAATGTTTAAAAATTTAAAAATGAACTAATTGTTTCATTGCATTCTGTCTAATTCAATCTTTTATACATACTCAGTTTTCAGGTGATGGAAAGGCAATTCAGTAATTTAACTAAAGACTTCAATATTGTCAATGTTTTAGAGGTTTAGCACCTGGTACCTGCAGACTGCCACTATGTATATGTGTGTGTGTGTGTGTGTTTCTGGGTATTATGCTTTGACATTTGATCCAGGCCTGGTGGTATAATGGACCTGAATGAACAGTGGTCACACCTGAAGAACAGAAAACATATTTTTTAAAAAGTACAGTCAAACAGAAATGGTCACTATCGTCTGTAACAAACAGCAGGATAGCAGTCTGATCCCCTGCCCTGCCACGTGTTGAAGAGTTTGTGGGTAATATACTGAATCACGACTGTCAGAGCTCCCTCCTTCATTGTGAAATCTCCTCTTGCAGCTCTGTACGCTTTGCAGTGAGGAGTATGTGCACGTGTGTGCGAGGGTGATTACTGTTTCATGACGTCTGCTGGTGTTAGGGCTGAACCCAAGAAACCTTTAAGGGCCTCCCCACCCAAACACACACACACACACAAACACACACAAACACGTGATTCTTAGTAAATGGGTCCTCAGAGTTCATGAGTGTAATAAGACTTCTGATCCTCAACAGCTGATGTTTGGAGATCTTCTGCTGGTAACTGCTTACAAAAATTAAAGTCACAAAACTGAGAAAGTATGACTCAGTCTGTATATACACTCAATGGCAACTTTATTAGGTACACCTGTTTAATTGCTTGTTAACACAAATAGCCAATCAGCCAATCGCAAGGCCTCAACTGAGTTAAATATGAATGAAATGTGTACATGTGTAATATGTACATGGAAAACTCAAAATGACAAAGTGTGGGTGTGTGGGGTTACCGCCTGTGTGGCTGCAGGTGTGGCCATCACTCTGACATACACCATTCCTTCCTACAACACTGGCTTTCTGGTGTTGAGGACACCAAGCAATGAGTCCTCAGGTGGCAGTAATAGTTTTATAGATTGATGTGTCATGGTTGGTCTTGGTTTGCTTGTTTTTTTCCTTGATGTCAGTTATTTGTGTTTTATTTTGAAATATCTGGCCATATGCGGCCTGACTGTCACTTGTGTCTTGTTAACTTTATTTTCCAAACTGTGTTACTATTTTTTAACACGTCTGATGAATATATGCATTTCTGTGTTCCCTCTTCTTGTTGGTAGTCTGCTTATTGTGCATCCTGGTTGTGATCTCCAGCCTGCTCATCTCATCTCTGCGCTCCGTGCTTTTGTTGTGTTTTTTTTAAATTTTTTTATATTTCCTGCCATGTAAATAAATAAATAAATAAAGGAAGCTTGTTCTTTGCTCGGGCCTTCTGGTCTCTTGTAATTGGTTTCTGCTGCTAGTCTGAACAGTTGGAACCATCTAATAGGCTCAGCTGCCCAAATAAAATAATTTCTGTTTTGTTTTTGCTCAACTTGAAGATTTTTTTTCTCCTTCAGAAGTTGTACAGGCAGTTCAGCAGAGCTTGAATGGAAGCATATGTAGCTGTTTGTTTTCACAGACAGATGGATCTGTAGATTATCTGTAAATTATTGACCCTGTAGGGGAAGCATATAACCCTACAGATGAGACCCACATCTAGACAGATAAAGGGTCTCATAAGGAGCCACAGGACCTCGCCACCCAGGAGCCTCACATATGGCTTCTGCACTCAGTTGGTTAACGCTGCGACCAGTCAGAGAAATGGACAAGGTGACATTTTCAGTGTGATGCAAAATAATTAATGGGAGAGTGTTGTGGAGAAGAGTTGGTGAGTTGATGGAGAGACATGCTAATATAATGGAAATAGAATCCATGTTGCAGTTTTTTCAAGCAGAATTTAAGAATAACCGAATTGCTCAAACACTCTCAACCAATCTCAGACCAGTATCTTTGAAAAACATAAACCTTCATTCTGTCTAAAACATAAGAGAGGTGTACATAACCCTGTTCAGTTTACTTCATCACATTTTTTTTATCATTAGAGCAAGTTTACCAGATGTGTCTTACCATTTGTAAATGAAATGAGCCTCATTAACCACAATCCCAAAGAGATTATTGCTAGAAGTCCCAGTCTTTAATTAACTGTTGATGACAGAACCGATTCAAACGACTGCTGTCACATCACAGCTCTGTCTTCATCACGTTAAGACCCCTCAGAGACGCTCTACATGGACAAACTAATCTGATAGGCTCCCCAAGACTTCTGGGCATAATGAATGAACTTCGATGGAAGGTAGCGAGACAGACCTGCTGAGCTAATTCAAATTTGCTAGCGGTACGTCCGGATGTCTAGCCTAGGGATTATACATACTGCGAAGAAAACTGACCCCTAAAATATGGAACCTCTTGTCTAAAAGAACAGGGGAATAAACAGTTAAAAGAAAAGAAAAACATAGCTCTGTGTTATGATACCGATAATAAACCTTCAGTTTTCCAGAAATGCACTTTATGACATAATGATAACTGGTTATAAATGAAGCTAGTGATAGACAGGGGAGCATAGAAATAACGCTAATGTTATAAAAAGATTTTAATCAAGATTGTTGTCTTTGATGAGAGACTGTCCTACAGCCTGATGAAAACAGCTGGAAAACGTTCAGACATCAGAAAGGAATTTATACCTGTGAGAGATGGCTCAAGAGTTTTACAAAACATCCTTGATGAGATGCATGAGATGCTGTCCAGAAAACATTAGGCAGGCTGCAAACGCTGAACTATTTGAAAAACAAAAATACACACACACACACACACACACACACACACACACAAACATGGACGTACAACTTAGATTAGACAGCAAACTACAAAACTACATGAAGCAAAAAAATAAAAAAAAGTTTTCATCTTTTGGGTCAGAAAAGCCTGGAGCAAGACTTTAGTGGATTAAAGATAAAAACATTACTTCAAGTAGGAAATTTGGATATCAAAGAAACTTTTTCCCCTCAATCATCAGTTGATTAAACAGCAGAGGAGATGAGAGGAATGCTGACTCTTTATAAGAGGAAATACTTATGTTTGCATGTCTGCATTACTGTCATCAAGGCCAAAGAAAACAAAAAAACTAAACAGGCAAAAATCCTTGAAAGCAGCCTGCTGGTTGGACTGCTTTGACCTCTGTCATTGTTGAGTGTTTATACATACGCATTTACGTGCCATTTTGGTGCACTGGAGCACAAAGATTTGGTAAGCAGGAGTCTGTTAAAAGAAAAGAAAAGAAAAGAAAAGAAAAGACAAGACAAGACAAGACAAGACAAGACAAGACAAGACAAGACAAGACAAGACAAGAAAAGAAAAGAAAAGAAAAGAAAAGAAAAGAAAAGAAAAGAAAAGCAAAGAAAAGAAAAGAAAAGAAAAGAAAAGAAAAGAAAAGAAAAGAAAAGCTCTTTTAACAGTCTAGTCTGGTTCATGTTAACATGGCAGCACCTTCATGCTGATTTTTCACCCTCACACTCATGCTGTGAATCCTCCATTTTGATCACATCCCAAACGTGATGAAATTGATCCACATTGATTCAGATTCAGATTCAGATTCAGATTCAGATTCAGATTAGGTGACTGGACATGAAACCAGTTGGAGACTTCTCTGACTTTGTGACATATTGCAGGTCATTATATTAAGATAAAAAGCCATCAGAAGAGTTTAATTTAAAACAAAACATTTTTATTTAAAGGGTTGCACATGTTGGAAACAATATTAAGATGTGGAATTCAGACTCTTACTGATCAGTGAGGGATGTTTTGTTTTTTCTGCTCTGCCTGGTTGTGATGAGTGTTTTCCAGAGTTTCTGTAGCCTGTCAGTTCATATCACCTGACCAGTTAATCTGATATTATATAAATGTCTTCTTTTGTCCTTAACTGAATATTCAAGGACATCTGAGTGGTGTTCCTGTCACCTGTCTCCTTAGTCCCAACTCTGTACCCAAAACTACTCACAGTCATGCGGCTATAAAGCTGCTCAGCAAGTGCTGATGTATATGGAACTGCACAATGTATGTAGCAGAAATATCACAAGCTATCTATCTCGTTGTCATCCCTCCCCTGAATAATAAAGGGAGGCTGAGAATGAATTCCTTTCCCCCGATGAAAAAGCTGCACATCCTACAGGCTGACAGCTCAGTCCAGAGAAGCTGCATGACGTCTCAAACGTTGTTGTCCCGTATGCAACTGCCATTCACTGCTGTTTATTAGCAATAATCCCTGATTACACAATGCTTTGTTTTTTTTCTCCGCATGATTTGCATTTACTAATCACTTGCAATTTGGTTCTGTGTACACCTCTGTCATGTAGCATTTTTACAGGATATCACTGCAGTCACTTATCTGCAGAGAAATCTCTCCTCACCACAAGCTGACAACAGCTTCCTGCTGTCCTGGCCCTCCAAACTAAACATTTTCCTCTTCAGTACAAAGAATTAGTCTGATTCCTCTAGATTTAACTTTGATTTCCAGTGGACAGTACCAACTGTTACAGCAGAAACTGCGCCTAGATTCCATTGGAAAGTCATACAACCAATCAGAGAAATGAAACTTGTGATGTAAGCACAGCAAGAACCAGACTAGTGTCAACAAAAGTCATTCAAAATGACATGCAGAGCAGTATGAACTGCACTGAATCAGTGAATGTTTTAAAAAAGCACCACCAACCATAGAGGGCTGAGGGTTGTGAGCTGTGCCAAGTTTAGAGTTGTGGACACATTAAGGTAGACCACCTTAGCGCTAAATTAGTGGATGGCCCTTTCTGTCTAAAAGGGGTTTCATTTTCAATAGCGGTCAGCAAAGATAACAACCTCCCAGAGCATGTTTAGATGATGCACTAGGGTTCCAACATTTAACAGAATAATCAAGGAAAACTCAGAAATGGAAGCGTGACACCACTGATGCTCAAAAATAAGGACAACTTTTAGTTTTCATCCAAAAATGTATTAGGTCCAATAAACTCATCTCATCTCACACTCTAACAGTTCCCAGTCCTGTCATCTACTCGATAACAGCAAATGCCAGTGAATCATATAGACTTGAAAGCATGTCTCCATTTAGTTGTCTTCATTTGAGGACAGTCTTATCACAATGATTATATGCTTTAAGAAACTGCTCTTTATATTTTTTACACTCTGTTAGAACCATTGAGAAGAATTAGGTTCGTCTTAGTTGGAAGCTTGTTACTCGTGGACACTTGTTGTCATGGAAACAGAGCAGGCTCACCACATCAAAATGTGGTAC
>JBAMYA010043666.1:0-13155 GCA_037176975.1 Arrhamphus sclerolepis | reverse complement strand
CATCACTGCTCTAGAGGAGATCTGCATGGAGGAATGGGCCAAGATATCAGCAACAGTGTGTGAAAACCTTGTGAAGATTTCCAGAAAAAGTTTGACCTCTGTCATTGCCAACAAAGTGTACATAACAAAATATGGAGATGAACTTTTGTTATTGACCAGATACTTATTTTCCACCATGGTTTGCAATTAAATTCTTTAAAAATCAGTCAATTTTTTTATTTTTATTTTTTTTTTTTTTGTCTCATAGTTGAGGTATACCTATGATGATTACAGGCCTCTCTCATCTTTTAAGTGGGAGATCTGGCACAATTGGTGGCTGACTAAATGCTTTTTTGCCCCACTGGTGTGTGTGTGTGTGTAAGGGGCTACACCTGGCTTGCTATTGAATGCAGTTGAAGTTCCTTGACTCACCACTGGGGGCTGGCTTCAAAAGTCTGTCAATCTCCCCTGAACCTGCATGTTAAAATGATGTTGCTGCAGAAATTAACATATTTACAGCCTGGTGCAAAAAAGAGCTTGGTCTCCACAGCTACATTTGACATTTATAGCAACTGTATGAGGAGCTGCTTAGCTACTGAGCTGTTGGTATCTTGACTTCCTAACAGTGCAAAGCCATAATATGTTACACTGTGCTGTTAACTTTTAAACAGACTGTTGCAACCGGTGGGTGTTTGGTCTTGAAGGGTTGGACAAAGGTTATCTAAGCAGCCTGCACTTCACCAAGCATCGTGTAGCTCAGGGGCCTCAAACTCAGGGGCCAAACATGACCCACCACTTCATTTGCTCTAGTCCATGAGAGCGTGTAAAGACAATTAATTTTAATTCATAGTCTGAACTTTTATTTACACTGGAGAGGACAGTAGTCCAATTTCGTTGTACCATTATAATTTGTATAATTGTGCAATGACAATGAAGATTTATCTTATTTTATATACATCAAAAAGTGTAACAACTGAGGTGGAGAGCAGCTGGTTTGTTAAAAAGTCATGATTTAGCACGCAAAAAGTTGCTAATTTTTCTCAAAGTTCCTGATTTTTTTTTTAAAAAAAATGAACTTTTATTTAAAAAATTTTGGATTTTAGGGCAAAAAGTAGAAATTGTACAAAATTTGCAGTTCTACTTGGAATTAAAAAAAGTTGATTATTCAAAAATGAACAAATGACAAAATAGGCTTTTACATTTTTAAATTTGTGATTTTTAGTACAAAATGTTCAATTTTATGAAAATGGTCACGATTCTTCTGAAATGAGATTTTATTGCACTTTAAAAAAGATGATATTGCAGAATTCACAATTTTACAACTGATTCACTTTTCCACAAAAAATTGTGATAATGCAAGATTAAAAAAGTTGTGATTATTCATTTTTATTTAGCAACAAATGCTTCATTCTGTAGCTGACCTCCAAGGTGTGCATTCTCCATGCTGTCCACTAGAGGCCACCAGATAACACATTTGAACTTTAAAAGATGGTTTTTCATTATATTTAATGAAACAAAATCTTATTAGTGCTTTTAACAATTCCCTCATCAGTACTGTGATAATACTCCAGCACAATAATCATCTGCTTCTTTTAGTGAGTTACCAGGATCCAAATCAACCTGACCAGGAGGTCCCAGAGGACCCTGCTCTCATGGTCGTGCCTGGATCCTCTAAGTCCGTGTCTGGAGTCAGCCAGTACAGAGACTTCATTCGCTGCCTACCCGTCAATCTGTCCAAGAGGATATTAGGCAAGTGAACACTTGGGTAACAGTGTTTGTTTTCCACTCCTCACTTAAAGTAACTAAATAAAAAGAAAAAAAAAAAAGTATCAGTTGTTTCTGTGGTGGAGCGACATGTTACCATGTGGTGTAATGGAGATGAGACTTAATTTCTCAACAATTCTGGAATTAAATTCAGCTCATTTGAGCAGACAGGATTCAAGAACAACATAATCCTGCCAATCAAACCACTATTCATCTGTAAGTTAAACAAAAGAAAAATCAATGCACATGTCTTTTTCCAGGTCTGCTAGAAGAGCATACTTTGAGATGTTGCAAGAGGGTTTGTCGGTACTGGCAGCACCTTGCAGAAGAAACAATGGAGGAAATTAAGTTCAGAAGAATTTTTCATAATAGAATTAAGGCCATAATGGAGGTTGGGAATGTTTATAACTTCATGATTTGTTAATGTAACTATTTGACATGTCTTTGGTAATAGAATGGAATCTTGTAGGATGCGTTGGTAAAGTTTAGTAATAGCATGGTCTTATATGTAATTTCTGATACGTTCAGTAGTTCCAGAAACCACAACTAATCAGCAACAACATTTTTTTCTTTCCTCTAGGGCTGCCGTGGTATTGATGTAGTCAGCCCTACTCACGCCAGTATTGTTGAAGTCAAAGTACCCGTGGAGGAAGATGAGGAAGAGGATGTTTATTCTGGTGTAAAGAAGGTCAGAACATTAATTCTCCAGCTATGCAAATATTACCTTGTGCACCAAAAATAATCAAGACACTGACAGTTTTTTTGTTCTTCTTCATTTTATTGATTTTGGAGGTGAAGGCATTTGAAGCTGCTTGTGCAAAAATCCAAACCAAGACAGTTCAAATGGAAGAGCGAAATGTGTATTGTGGTGCTTATTTCACCAAAATCCTGCTGGATAAGTTAGTATTTTCATTTTACTTTTGTCCTTAACTGGGAAACATATTTCTTAACTATACACAATGGAATAAAAACTAAATAAAAAAGCATACCATATGTTCAAAAAACATTCATGTGGTTCACACGTGGTTGTGTGTTTTTGGCAGAAAAGACCCTCATCGGGTTTTGGACTACAGAGGCGGCGTGCTGATGGCCACAGGCTCAAGGGACTGTGTGGTGCATCTGCTCTATGTGGCGTCTGAGACACGGAACGTGGCAGTGTTGAAGGGACACGTTGGCAGCATTCAGGCGGTGCTGCTCTGCGAGGACAGAGATCTGCTGATAACTGCAGGCTGCGATGCAAGTATCAGGTGAAGAGCCGGTCAAAGCTGGTGCTTTTTCTTAAATTACCTGTCTTCATCCATCCATCTGTACGAGTTCAGGTAATGGGGACAGCAGCCTAAGCAAAGTGGACCAGACCTCCCACTACCCAGCCTCCTGCTCCAGCCCTTCTGAGACATCCAGTGAGATGTATCCTCTATATAGTGTCTAGGGTCTTCCCTGGGGTCTCTTCCTTCCCAGGGAGGTGTTCATAAAGCAACCGGGACACCCAGACTACCTCAACTGGCTCCTCTTGATGTGGTGAACATTTACTGAGAGTCCAGTTCAAATAGCGAAGTGTCTCCTATCTCAAAGAGTCCAGCCACTCTGTGTAGAGACTCATTTCAGTTGCTTTTAGCAGTGATCTAATTCCTTTGATTCAGCAACAGTTCATGACCATAAGTGACCATGAATGGAACTCTATGATACTTCAGAGGCAAAAACTCATCCTAAAGGGTTTGGGATGTGCTTTCCCCTAGTGGGAAGCTTCTGATAGATTAATTGACAACGTTTGTGTTAATTGGGGACACATCTGTGTATTTTAAGGCACACCTGCTTCCCCATTATGGAAGTCAGATGTCAAGAAGAAAATTGTGAACTTCCACAAGTCTGGTTTGTACTTGGGGACAATTTCCAGATGCCCGAAGGTGGGACATTCACCTGTTCAAACAATTAGAAACACCACAGGAATGTCCAGCCATCATGCTGCCCAGGGAGGAGACAGTTCTGTGTCCCAGAGATGAATGCAGAACACCTTCTGAAGATGCTGTTGAGGCTGGTGAAGAGATTGTCGTTATCCACAGTGAAACCAGTCCTGGACCCACATGGGCTGGAAGACCAGTCAGCCAGGAAGAAGACATTACTCCAAAAACAACATAAAAAAAAGTCAGATTACAGTTTACAAATGCAGAGAACATAACTTTTGAAGACGTCCTGTGGTCTGATGAAACTAAAATTGAACTGTTTGGTCATAATGACCATCGTTATATTTGGAGGAAAAAGGGGGGGGGGCTTCCAAATCTGTGAACATCATCTGTGTAGTACGGCGGTGATGTGTAGGGGCTTTGCTGCAGGAAGGACTGGTGCACTTCATTAAATAGATCACATGATGAGGAAAGAACATTAAGTGGAAATATTGAAACAACATATCAAGATATCAGCCAGGAAGTTAAAGCTTGGGTGCAAATGAGTCTTCCAAATGGATAATAACCCTGAGCATACTGTCAGATTAGTTACAAAGTGATGTAAGGACAACAAAGTTAATGTTTTAGAGTTGTCATCACAAAGTCCTGAGCTGCATCATATAGAACATTTGTGGGCAGAACTGAAAAAACTAACAAGGTGTCCTACAAACCTGACTCAGTTCCACCATTTCCACCATGGACCAAAGCTCCAGAAAACTGTTGTGAGAAGCTTCTGGAAGGAAACCCAAAACATGCTGTTTAAAGACAATGACACCAAATACTACAGAGATGTATGTAAACTTCTGACTTTGAGGAAAATCATGAAATAATAATAAAAAAATTTTTTTGGCACTTCCCAAATAGAATCCTAACTGACCTTTAACAGAAAAGGTTTGGTCTGATTTAATGTCAGACAGTGAAGAAAAAAAGAAAAGTTACGTGTCTTCTCATACCGACGGTGTAAACGTGATTTCAACTGTACCTGCAGGTGTTGGAATTTGAAGACCAGCAGGTGTGAGATGGTGCTGTATGGTCACACCAGCACCATCAACTGCCTGGATGTCCATGCGGACAGACTTGCCTCAGGAGCCAAAGATTACACAGTAAAAGGTAGGAGGTCCTCGGCGGCTGTCCAGAAACGTTTGGACATGTGATGTCATACACAAGAGTGATTATTGCCAGACTTTTCTCTATTTCTCCTTTTAAAAACGTGCCCACGGCTGTTGCTGTTTTAGTATGCATTCAGCATATTTTTTTCATGTATTTTGACTGTTTAAATGACCTGTACAATTCCAATCTCTGAAGATTTTTGTTTTATTCTTAATCATTACAGGTTTTATTCACATACAGGACAGTTCTTGATCCCATTTTAGTAGCTGGTTGTTTTGTTTGTCTGATACAGAAAAATAATTCCACCCTTCTGAAACACAGCAACCACAGGAATGAGACTTCCAACAAGGTTGCTCAAAGAATGAAAAGCTACTTCCTGCATCAGTTTGGGTTAAATACCTCTTTGAAGCTTAAACATATTAATCATTGCTTGCTTTTCCAACGGGAAGCTCTCTGTTTAGTGCACGTGGAAGTAAATTATGAACCATTGCTTTGCCAGTATGGAGTTTACACACACGGAAGCTCTTGAAGGATTTAAATTTCAAGCATCTCAGCTCTGTTAAATGTGTGAAGATCAACAAAACAACTGTCTGCAGCAGCTGTGATGGGGGTCTGGTCAAAATATGGAGCATGGAGAATGCCTCCCTGCTCAGGGTGAGGATATTATCTGTTTATGGAGAACAAAATGTGTTTAACGGCTTTTAAAGTGTACTTGCATTCAGCAGTTGATAAAACATTCATATTTTTTCATAACTGTGTGATGCTTTATTTTTCCGAAGGTAATTAATGCCCACAAGAGCTCAGTGAAGTGTTTGTTTTTCAACGAATGGTACCTTTTATCTGGGGACTCTCGTGGCAAGGTGATGGCATGGAGCATCAACTGTGCTACTAAAAAATGTCTTAGAATATTCAACCATCCAAAGTGAGTTAGATATTTCTGTAGTGGACACGGAAGTGCCATAAAACATTGATTTAAGAATTTAAATTTAGCCAGACAGGACTACAGTGTCTTATTATTCTGCAGTGAGGTGAGATCTCTGGCCCTCATCTACCTCCGTGTTATCACTGGCTGTGTGGATGGGAAGATCCGCATATTTAATTTCCTCACTGGAGACTGTTTGAGAGCCATCATGATAGAGTTTGAACCAGGATGTGTGCTATCTCTGCATTTCCTCGACCAAAGGTGAGTAAGACAGGACTTTCTCATCATGATCAGTCACTGCAGCTCTAATTGGTATTGTTTTTGTTATTACCACCGTATTTTAGTATATTGGTGAACACATCAACTCAGGTGCAGCTCTACCAGTTTGCCAAAGTCTTCTGGGATTACACCGACTCAACACGGGGAGAGAGCAGTGATGTGGGGGCTCAAGAGGATTTGGTTTCTGAGAGATCTGGCATGGATTCACCCACTCAAAAGATTCCCAAATGGAACTGCTTGAAACCAGAGAAATCCAAGATGTTTTATCAGACTCGCTTCCTGCCTACCTCCCCTACATCTCAGATAAAAGGTAAGCTTGCTCAGGTGTTTGTCAAAATTGAAGGTATGCTTTCAAATCAAATGATCTTTGTTGGAAAAAAAACTTCTCTTTTACAACACAAGTGTCCAGCGAGACTGCAAAACAGTCAGTTATGCAGAGTGAGAAGGCCACGTGTGAGCGGATAAAGAGGAGGGGTCCTCATCATCCTCTGACCCGTGACGCCATCCTCCTCAGAGTGGGTGCCATCCACAGGGAAATGCGCATGGATGAAGTCAGCATCAACACGGAGAGAAACGCGGGGCTGCGGGATTCATGGGGTGATCATTCGCTGCAGTCTGATCTCCTCGCTGCAAAACAGAACCTGCAGCCTCCACATTATGATTTTCTCAGGAAGCCCAAGACCTGTGTCCCAGTGCTGAGGAGAGCTGTCAGTCACAGAATGATACAGCAAGGAAGAGAGGCTTGTACTGCCCCTGCCACCACAAGGAGACACCATACATTTAATAGAGCACAGCCTCACAGCAATGACATGCAGAGATCAATCACAAAGATGAGTGGATTTGATAAAAGTGCCACAGGAAGCTCATCCAGAATTCACTGAAAATAGTTCAGTTTATCAGTTTTGCAACCTTTCAGAGAACAGTGAGGATTCCAGCTGCTCCCACTGATGCATCTGGAGGAACTGGCTTATCGAGAGAAGATTAGACACTTAGGAAATCCAAAGGTGTTTTTTTTAAAAAACAAAACAAAAACAACCTCTGTTTTATTATTACATAATAGTAATTGCCACTAATGCAAGGCATATAATTTTTTTTGTAAAACGTGCTGTTGCACAAAAGTTACACTAGGTGTTAGTGTTGCACTGTCTGGATGGCAGCCGAACCACAGGTCAGGTCTGTGCTTTTTTTGTGCAGTGTGTTTTCATTTCACTTTGCTGTTTCAAAGTTTGGTAGTAATTAATTAGATTTATGCTGAAAATAAATTAACTGTAAATTAGTCAATTTGAGTTTCCCTCTCTGTATTCTGTCTCATATATATATATATATATGTGTGTGTAGTTATGTTATCTTCAACCTTATGACATATTTACTTACATACAAATACATGCAATTATTCATAGTATCCTGAAATTTGAATTCTATATTAAGTTTTACTTTTATTGTTGTGTTGCGATGAAGGTAAAACATGCTGTTATATTCTCCCATTTACGAAATGCCTTCTTTTTTTTTTCTTTTTCTTTTTCAAAAGCATGTGATTATCTACTAATTATTATGCAAATTATTATGTTAACCTAACTAGTTCATATAAGCAAATTAAAGAAAAACACTGCACCCCCACTACAGCAAACTGGTTGATTTTGGCTTCTGTGGGAGCCTAATTCATCAGAGTTTTCATTCAGAGATCTTCCATCCTCCCTCCTGCCCTCCAGGCGTCGGTGCCTCAAGGGCATCATTAAGACCGACGAGTTTGGAGATCAGGTGGAGAAGGTCCTCTGCTTTGACAGCATCAGCACAACAGTGAGGCACTTGCGAATAACAAAGGATTCTGAGGAAAACTGACACCACTTTGGAGAACCTCCTCTTTCACAAGCGTGCTGCAGCTAATTTGATTTAGTCTGCAGAAAACTGTTCCTCTCGTTTTTTGTTTTTTTTTTCACCCTGTGGCAGCGTGAAGAAGCAAGACAATACAAGCCCCTCCTGCACCCCCAAGCTCACTTTAGCTTCATTAAGCAGCACAGGCCCAGCCATTGTTTCATCAGGTACGCAGTCTCTTGTCCAGGATGGGCACGTCCCTGGGGGGGGTAAAGAGCGTAAAATCAAAGCAAAGTTAGAAAGGGGGAAATCTTCATGGAGGAATGCTCTCAAACCCTCTGCTCCCTTGAGTCGGCCCTAGGGTTGACCGGGAGAGGAGGGTCCAGGTTTATTTATGCATGAGGAGAAGCTTGAAAGAAATGACAGTTAACCCACTCGCAGTGAAAGAAAGACTTAAGGCTTGAAGGTGGGGGAGAAAGCAACAAAAGATGACCCAGTTTGCCCCAGCTGACCTTCGATCTGCACAGATCTCCATCTCCAAAGAGGCATATTTGCATCATAGTTAATTTGTCAAATTAATTTTTCAATTTTTGCCATGCCATGTCAGCAGCAGGTTTGAGCCATCAACTGGATCTGAGCTATAGTGCCATCTTTACCAGACCAGGTCAGTCCAGGCCAGTCATGGTGAAGAACCTGATTAACCAAATCATGGTCTGCTTTACTTTTGCATTTGCATGGAACTCAGACGAGGGGCTGACCTGCCCTGGAGCCATTCAGATATCACACCGTTACCAGGTCTAACAATGTGAGCATCAGATGCAAAGGAACCATGAATATGCAAATCCTCACGTTCTCATGGGGGAACAGAGTCCTGATAAAAAATGGTTTCACTTTTGAGAAAGAATATATGGTGCCGCTACTTGGTAAATAGTGAAAGACTAAATCTGTGTCTAAATAAGAATCTTATTGAACAAGTTCAAGGCCTGGCATGGCTGTGACATTAACATAGAGAAGTGACAACAATTCCCTCGATCTCAGGACAGTTTTAAGGCTGCACAGCTAGCAATCATTCTGAGCTTTCACTGTTAGGAATCATTGAAGCCAGCCTGGAAACAAGATCCAAATGCCTTTTTGACCTCGTTTGCTGATAGAAATCATAAGTGAAAGTGAATACAGCCACAATGAATGAAAGCAATTAACAGGAACACCATTACCGAGATATGGAGCTGATTAGCATCCACATTCAACCAGGCCAAATAGATAAGAAGGAATGTGATTGCTCATTGACTGGCTCACAGTGGTGCCTCTGCAGCAGCCAGGTTCCTGTTTTCTGGAGCTGGATCTCATGGAAATCATGGGCCTTGATTGAGCCAAAAAGAGTGGAGTAAAACCACCGTGACCACACTTGAGGAAGAAGATCAAAGAGGCTGCTGCTGGATTAGCTCCTCGCGTTAAAAAAAAAAGATGCTAAACTCTAACAGATGAATGTGCAAAGTTGTTATTCACAGATGGCTCAGCGCTAACTCACACTGATAGAAGCCACAGAGAGCTGAACCCTGAACTACTGTCTGAATAGAAAGCCAACTGGACCCTAACGTTGATTATGCCTGCCCTTGTTTAAAATATCTAAATTTTCTTTTTTTCCATTTGTGAATTGACTGACGGAACTGTGGCACCATCTGTTTTTATGGTGTGACATTTGTTATATATTCTGCTAATTGCAAATGGACTAACTTCTATCTGAAAGAACTATTCCATGCAGATTTCTGTACCAAAACAAAATTTAACACTCCAGTGCTGTAACACCTGAGGCTATGGCATTCATACTGTTTAAAATTAGACGTTTCTGCACCATTATTCACAGGCAGCACTGATTTATAGCACATGTCCTCAGAGGGGGCAGATATTACCGTTTACAGAAATGTTCACACCTGTACGTATTGAGCCAATTATCAAGGTTTCTGCAGTTCGTCGAGTCTCCGCTTTGTGTTTTTCTCTCACATCTCAGTTGTCTATTGTGTGACACTCGGCTAACTTTAAAGGAGACTTGTTCTTTTTTCAAAAGTTGCCATTTTTTCCTAAGGTCTAAAGGAAATGTCTGTTAATGTGACTTTGCTCAACAAACCACAGAGATACAGCAAAAATATGCCCCTTTTTAAAGGGAGAGTAAGCGATTTCTGGATGACGTCACATCTATTGATATTTGAAATAAAACCTAAATAAGCAGAGAGCAAGCCCATTTCCCCCAGTCTTCCAAACAAACAACAAATGTTTGTCATTAGTGATTTGCATTTAAAAAGGATCCAGTATCATCCTTCTCTTTTACATTAAAGTCGTTTCTATGGTAGGGGAAAATAGTCTCCAGACTGTTTGTTACTGACATGTCAGGGTGAAAGCTGGGAAAGATTTTCTTTTCCTTCCAAGATGTGTTTTTTGGTTGCATGGGAAAGTTTATATTTTTTTTTCAGATTTCTTAAAGACTGTGTTTATGGCACATTGCCTCTATTGTTGGAAAAAAAAAGGCAAGACAAGGCAGGTACATATATATGCTAGCACCTGCCTTGTCTTGTTTTTTTTCTTCCAAAAATAGAGGCTACCCCAGTAAAATAGTGCTATTTTTATCTCCTAGGTGGCAGTAGTGTGTTGCATTTGAGGCCTTTGTGTAAATACATTCGTGTACTGGTCCACCAAAAGTATCCATTTGATTCGACTAAAACTGATCCCATATCATGGCAGTTACTCAAACAAGCAACCGGCTTGTGTGCAAACATGTGCCAGTTTGTGCCATCGTCCCACAGCTGGAAGCCTGCAGGAGTTGTACAAATCAGAAGACACTTGTCTACCTGAGCTTTGCCTGTGGTGGGCCTCTCTGACTCTGGAAATGTCTCTTCTTGTAAATGTCAGACTCTATCAACGTGAAATAATTTACTGCCCTTTGGTTTTATGTTTGGGGCAGGCCATCTCAAGAGATACCAAAGATTAAAAAAACATGGCAGCTTAAGAAAAAGAAAAAAAGCCATTTATGCTTTAAGCATGTCATTGTGGATGTGTTTCAGGGATCAGCTATTAAACTAGAGAGAAAGGTCTTCACGAAGCTGTCCCAGACACAATTAGGCAACTGTGTTAAGTGTCATAATTTCACTGTTTTTTCAAACATAAATACGCAGACGTAAGAGTCCAAAGGTCAGCTGCATAAAACTTCCCCACTCAGAGGTCAGTAGACGCATTTTGTCTGAGGAAGGGGGAGTGGCTCTTTGGAACAACAAGGCTATTCATCGAGGAAAAGTTGCTTCCTGCCACAAAATGAACAGAAAATTAATTGTAATGCAGGACTACAAAGGTCTTCATGCATCACAGCAGAAGAATAAAACACTTTAGAGAGCCCAGGGCTGCAGCAGAGGGTTGGAGGTCTCATTTTGGATGATGTTGCTCTTTCTTTTTTTTTGGATATGATTTGAAAGCATTGCCATGTAAGATTTCTGTTCCACTTTCCACTGACGGTGGTGACGGTTGTTTGACAAGAGCTTCTATGTAAAGCTCAAGTGCACAGTGTGAGAGAAAGTTTGGGAAGCTAATGGACATCTCTATCAGTGCTCCCCTCTTAGTTTGACTCATGCACAAACCATCAAGGACTGACAAACAATTAGTGGCTCGCTCATGTCAGATACAGATGTTTGCTCTCCCGCGACTCCTGATACCAGCAGGGCTCTCGCTGTTTGAAGAGGTCATGGTGCCTGATAAGAAAAGGCCTTTTGTGGCTTTTCAGGGAGGCACACTTCAAAAGAAAGCTTTTACACTCATTTTGAAATGGGTGATGGTTAATTTTCCAAAAGTCTGGTTCTTTAATTTGCATTAATCAAGACAATGCAGCCTGAGTTGAACTGCTTCTGCCCTCGCATTTTGTACGGAAATTATAATCTCATTTCACAGCGACAGTTTTCTACCAGACATTACTCAAGCTTAATAGATTCCCACAATATTAGAGCAAATTGGGCAACTTGCAAAAAGGCTCACTGCCATTTATCCTGGCCTGCAGTTTAATCACCCACCATGCTTCCATGAGACACCACACAACAGACACAACAAATACCAGTTCCCAGACATGATAACTTGACTGCTGTTTGTACAGTAAATACTCTGTGGGCTTCTAACCGTCTCCTCAATTGACCCCGGCTCAGGAAGAACCTTTTTTGGAGCTGAAGAAAACCCAACGGGTGTCCGAGTTCAGATATTTCACAGCTCGGCGGGTGCCTTGGCTTGTTGATGCAAGTGCTGGGAAACAACATGCTGCCTGGTTGATTCATGCCATTTGTGTTTTTTATTTGGTCATCATGTGCAGGATTTCTTTTTTTTTCTTTTAAGGACACCTGGGGTTTAAACTGACCCATATTAGCAGCAGATGTTTTGGGTCACAGAGTGGAGAGTGTGGTGCCGTTTCCCAGGCCAAGGTGTGGAGAGCAGAGCATGGCGGTCGCTAGAGGTGTAACTCCACTAATGCCACAGGGGAATTTAAATCGCTGAAGTGTATTGTCAACTTAAATAAGATACAATAAATAAATAAATAAAATAACCAATTCAGCAGCTAGTAGATCATGTCATACACCCTGAAGGAATCCACTTTCCTGGTCAAGAGAATCATTGTTAAAGGTTATTGCTGAGGGCAGGGATGACCTTCTCTGCAAGTCAGAAACCTCCGTCTGTTGTTTGATTAGTATATTGTGCAGTAGGAGTGTGTCATCCATTATCTTGAGTAGCTTGAGCAACATTCTACCTTCCACAATCAGCTCTCAAGCGTCCGTATTAGCTGAATCTGCAACCTGACGGCAAAAGCTTTTTCCCCATGAATGGAATTTAAACTCAGAGACCACTTCAGATAGTCGGGAGAGGGAAAGAAGGGTAAAAGCTTGTTTTATCAGCTACTGTCACTCGTGGTTACGTTCATCTGAAACACATTTAGTGCAAAATCAAATAGGCTTTGCATAGAAATCAAGGCACATTTGTTTAATTCTGCACACAAACTCTGAAATTGGACGTAAAAAAAACATTTTCTATACCATGAAGGAACAACCTCACACTCTCCTAAAAGTGTGTTCTAAAAAATCTTTCCTGGAATAGTATCATGTCCTAACTTGTTTTTTTGAATTATTTTTAGAACAGAAAAAAAAGATTGCACATAACTGGCAAGTTTTTAAACAAAGAATTATAGTTTCTTCATTCATGAAAAGTTTTTTTTTTTTTTTTTTTTTTTTTTTTTTTTTTTTTTTTTTTTTTTTTTTTTTTTTTTTTTTTTTTTTTTTCGCCCACCCCCCCCCACCCACGCAAACACCGGCTTTTTTCGCCCCCAACAAC
>JBAMYA010043665.1:0-13157 GCA_037176975.1 Arrhamphus sclerolepis | reverse complement strand
CCAGCAAACACCACCTTGCAAACAAGGAAATTACATTTTACTCAAAGTATATTTTCACAGCAGCTTTTATGTGGCAGTCATGCTTACTGATGCCTATTGAAAAGGTGAAATATCATTGTTATGGAATCAAAAATGGAGGAAAGCACTGTGAGTGAGAATGTACAAGAGTAATACTGACAAGATTGGGCTTCTTGGTATGAAACACTCCTATACTTTGTATTCAATTAAGTTGAGAAAACAAGCTGTCAGTTTTGAGCTACCGAGGAAAGACTCTTTGTCAAAGAGAAAAAAAAAACAAAGAACAAAAAAAACACCCGTGTCATGTGTCAGACAGGGTTCCTAAACACCTTCTTAGCTTGTTTCCAACCTCCCCCCAACAATACAGACATTGATACAACACTGATCTTTGTCCAAGTTTCCCCTTGTTCTGGATAAGAACCTCATGTTAACCTTAAAGCACAAAAACCAAGCCGCTGACAGGTAATCTGAATGTTGAGAACACACACTTGTTTTCTTACCACAGTATATCTTGCTGTACAGTTCAAACACAATTTCTATTTCCTCAAGAGCTACTGTCTCACAACTTCCTTTATCCGTTATTTGTTCTTTACTGGAGACGCAGGCCAGTGAACAATGGTAGTATTTTCACTGAAATGTTGTTCTTCATCTTACTGAAATCAAGTACTTGTAAAGGGGGAGGAAAAAAAAGGCAAAAGAAACAAGCTCATACATTTGAGAACCCGTGATATTTTTCTTCACACCATATCTGTAGCATTACCACAAGAGTCAACATGCTGATGATATCTTGATATCGTAAAATCCGTTCACCCAGACGCTGGGAATCAGCACTCTATTGTTTCAAGACCATCTTTCCACCACTTTGCCTTTTTCATTTATGTGCGGGCGCTTTGAGACACAGTGCAGGGACACACTAACAGTGTTAACCTTCAATGCGCTGTAGCATGAGAGAACTGCAATTTTTTAAATAGAATAACTCCAGCAGTGCCCTAACAAAAACAGGAAGAAGCCCTTTATTTTACGCTAAAGAAAACACCAATTTCTATGTTAACTGGTTTGGAAATAAACTATTTATAAATTCAAAACCTTTTTTATATATATATATTCTTGCAAGTACTGTCAAATTTAAGTGCTGCAACAATAGCGTGTCCTTTGATACACCAGTTATGCCAGACTCTGCAAAATGCTAAGAATGAATCATGCAAACCCGACAACTGTATTTAATGAAACAGGCTGTAATCATAATAGAAAATTACAGCGCCACGCATCTGCCTACAGATCATGTACCTGCACCTACGTGAAGAGTGTAATTATTAAGATGTGGAAGTGATCCCAGAAAAACACAACACAAACTTTTAGTTACTACCAAAAATCCAGAGTTGTTCTGAAAAATATACTTTGAATAAAGGGTGAGAAAGAGATACAACACTGGATAGTACTGTACTTCCTGATTTGCAGAATGTAAACAACAAACATAGAAACAATAAAGGCTACAGCATCAGATATTATACGTATGGCCTCTACATTGAGGAGTTTGGATATTTGGCCTCATTTTTCTCTATAATGCATGTTAGAGAGAGAGAAAAAAAAAGAAGATCCTCCTTATTCATTGAAGGCACATGAAGCTGCCATTATATGCACATGAAGGTATTAATAAAAGAACATATATTCCTGGTGTGGCTAAGAGCTTCCCTGCTGCCGGATTGGACTAAAGCCGCCTTACATGCTGACTGCATCACGATTTACAAAGCAATACACCATGCGCCTTCACTATCGCAACAATGGATATAATTAAGCATCTGTCAAGTAAGCCAGTTCTGGTTCCTTTATGCAGAAACAAGACATCTGCATCTAGTGGACCATTTTCACAAATACCCGAGAGTAGCCAATTTACCAAGAGGAAATCAGCCTCTCTGAACTACAACCGTAGCAGTTACCAAGCATACAAGAGTTACAGTCTGTGACAGTCTCTCCCAAGCACACACACATGCAGTCATGTTTCTAATGCGAGGACATTAAATCCCATTATACTTCACGGAGACTGAGCTCAATCCTACCTATAACTACGACTTGCCTGATCTTAACCCTGAACTGTAACCTTCGATAAGTAACAGCTTGCCTTATCCTAAATCAGGGGTGTAAAACTCCAGGCCTCAGGGACCCCTCTCCTGCATGTCTTGCATGTTTCCCTGTCACAACACAGCTGATTCAAATGAATCAAGGTCTGCACAAGTCTGTTAACAATCCATTCATTTGAATCAGGTGTGTTGTGGCACGGAAATAATCAAGACATGCAGGACAGGGGTCCCCGAGGACTGGAGTTTGACACCCCTGTAAATTTTAACTATTTTTATGTACTGCATGTTAAGCAGGTGGCCCATGTACAGAGGCTGCAGTCCTCCTGCAGCTGTCGCAAGTTCAAGTCCCGGCTCGCAACTCTTTGTTTCATGTCTTCTACCATTCTCTCTCTGCCCCATCTCCTGTCTCATCACTGCAAATAAAGGCTACTAGAGGCAACAAAACTAAAAAAAAAACTAAAAAAAAACTGTGAGAGTATATCAAACAAGCAAGTGATTTCACATTGTGAAATTGATTTCAAGACAAGGGGAAGTTCAGCATGTGAGATGAAGCTGTCCCTCAGTCTTGTGTATTGAGGCTGTAATGCTCTGAAGCGTTTACTGGATGGCAGCAGCTCAAAGTGGTCATGGAATATGTACGGTAGATGTGATCCAGCTTTGGGAGCTACACCCTGATGGTTTTCCCAGCTCTTGGTAGCACCTGCGTAGTGCTCCCCAGTTGGCTGCAGCGTGACTAAACAACCACACATTGATGCAGTTAGTTGGGATGCTCTCCGTGTTGCAGTGTTTGTAGGAGAGCAGGATGCTTTGAGAAGGGCCAGATTCTTTTTTTTTTTTAAAACATTCTCAGAAGAAAGGCCTTCTACAGCAGTATGTACCCACATACAGACACTATTACATGCATATCACACTACCAATTCTAGAATATTCTACTTTTTGTTTATTTTTACCTTTAGTTTTCTATTCCTCAGGCACACAGATGAGCACTTGTTTTGCACAAAATAAAAGTTGCATTCTAATATTTTGTGTTTAAATATTACTACAGTTTTAGACACAGAAGTGAGACATTAAAGCTCAAACAACTTTTGGACTTAACTGAAATACAGCATAAATAGGAGCTCTGCTGTTTGCAATGTCACAAACGGGTGATGCTTTGAAGAATGAAAGCACAAAAGTGCAGCAAGCTAAAACGACACGACTGCTGGCCTGCAGTCATATCCATCTTTCTTTTTCAATCTGTAGACACATTCACTGTTTCTCCCACAAGTCGGTGATCACTGGCGTCTGTCGGTTTGGCTGTTCACTTGTGGTCAATTCTTTGGATGTTTGGTGGACTACAGACCCCTTCCCCCAGGATTCTCCACACTAATTTCTTCCTGTAAATGCAGCTTGCTTGCCACAGACTGTGAGCCATGGGTGGCCTGTTTGTTTGTGAATGCAACGTTCAGACGGTGTCTGGAAATGGCTACGCTCACCACATATCCTGTCAACATGGTAATGTAATGGTGGGCCCTCAGACTGTCAGGCTTTCCCATTTCACATCAAGGTAGTTGCTCCCTTTTTCTTTTTATAAAGAAAAGAAAATCAAAATTATGATCTTGGGAATAACAAAGTCCAAAGAAAGTCCAAGAGTCTCAAACAAATTCTCACTAGAGACTGTTGTGTTTGACCAAAACAGAAACTGCTCTCTCGCCATGCTGTTTGCAATAAAACAACAGAAAAATATGTGTTTAATTTCTGATCTCATCTGAGTATAGGAGCAGGTTACTCTCAGTAAAAATCCTGCAGTGAAAACTTCAAACTTCATGCTAATTTATGTATGCAAAATTCAGACAACTGTGTAGATCAGCATAATTTCAGCAAAATGTCTCAACTTTTGTAACCTGGAGGCTGTTAAAACGAGACAGATTTATAGCTAAAAGTGAAAACCTGAGGCACCGTGACTAAAGCAATGCCTCTGTTTATTTTGAGAACAGATTAACTGTCTATGGTTAAAAGTGCTGTGCTGCTTCTGCCCGATTACCAACTTTTTCTTTAACAAACTTTTTCACAAACCTAACTTGTTCTTAAATCTATCTTAATCCATTTAGCTAAGCCTGCCCGAAGCTGTTTTTTTTTTTTCTTTTTCTAACTTAACATGAAAATTTGCCCTTAAACAAAATTTAACTGCTCTGCTTATGTGATCTAAGACATTTAATGGATTTCAGTAAATGAGCAACTTTCCCCTGGAGCCACAAACTAAACCGCACAAACACTTTGTGAGGCTTTGCAACCCAGATGAATACAACCAGATTTTGTGGGCACGGTGACAATTTGCAAGATCATATGCAAGAAATATAGGCCTATTTATCGGCACAGTGTGGCAGAACCTGATGTTTACCATGATTTTACCTCTTCAGTCGATTTTTTTAATGCACAGTTAGATTCCATTAACATTTAAAAACAGCAGCAGCAGGAGAGGGAAAGTGTTCATGCTTCTTGGTGATCTATGAGGCAGTGACTTTAACGGCATGACTTCACAATCAAAAAAAAAAAGGAAATAACTGTTTCCATCATGGGGAGATGAGGGCAAAATCTACATGTCCGCCGTCTCTCTGCTCCTCACCTGCTGTATTCTGATATTGCCCTCCACGGGAGGAGTGAAAGATGTGCCCCTAAAACACGTGCTCCTTCACTTCCAACTCCTGCCATCAAATAATACTGAGGATCTGCAGGCAGGATACAGAATCGCCCACAGTGGCGGAGTGAAAGGTTGTAAAAGGGAAAGTGTTGTTTTTTTTTTCTTCACTGAAAGATGTGGAGGTAGCAACTTGGTCTGCTAGCAGGTGGGTGAACAGTGGATGAAATGAAAGGGTGTTGGGAGACGTTTTCTTACCACTGCATTGTGCCTGACAGGTGGGGTGTGTTATTGTGATCAAATGTTTGACAGTTATGATGTTCACAGGGAAATTATTGTTCTTTGGATACTCATTCAAGCTGCTTCACAACTGTGCAAGTGTGTGTGTGTATTCCATCTTGGGTTTAGCACAGAAAACATGGTGGAGAGCAGAAAAGTTCAGAGCTCAATTTCTGTAACTCACTTCCCATGAAAAGTCTAAGTAAAGGCAGTTCATCTAAGAGCAGGACACTAAATAAGAGAGACCAGAAAAGAAAAGGAAATCACAGCTGGATACTTCTTTACCAGGTGGAAAACACATTAAAACAGGTCACTAAAGCAGTTCTAAAAGGATACCAAATAAGCACAAAACAAATCTTTATGGGGTTTCTTCTTTTTTTTTGTTTTTCTTTTTTTTTTTTCACAACCAGATGAAAGGCAGATCTGCCCCAGGTGAATTGAATATCAGTAATGGTTCCTCACAGCTTTAGATCAGGCCACAGCCATAAACATCAGCTAATTATCCTGTGCCAAGAAGCTGTGCGAGCAGCACGACTAATACACCATGATAGCCATCGTCAATACAGGATCAAATACTGGGGCCACATTTGTAAAAAAAGAAAAAGAAAGAAAAATCATTCCACACATCCTACATTTAGCCTTGATCAATTCTGTCCTGCTGCTCTGTTTTAAGACACGTATTGATCAATGTGCCCGATGAAATCCGTTCAAAGAGACTTGCAGGAAAAGAAAGGTTAAAATATTGAGTTAGAGACAGAATGCCAGTCATCTAAGAGGGAATTTAGCAACATTAAGTTGTTTTTTTTTTCCTTTTTTTCCCTATTTTTTTTCTGTCATAGTGATTAGATCAGGCTCTAACTATGTGAAGACAGTTTCCCTATTAGTTTTAATTTGTGCAGTGATTTGCAGCTGGCATCACATACAGCATCTCTAATCAGGAATTAGAGGAAACTCAGGCGCTGCATCACAATTATTATGATGATTACCTGTGTTGTTCATGTCAACCTAAATATCCAACTGTTTCTGTTGAGATACTGCAGCACATCTCTTACTCTGAAAAACTCAGCTCTGCCAGTTTGTACTACAAATGTCCTTGATAGACTGACAAAGTGTGTCCTAACAGTGATCTACAACCTCATGACGTTTGAGGCAATCAGTCCCAATCTTCACACTGTGACAGCTCATTACAGCATTTGGCTATTCGCCCAATAAGGCCGCACTTGTTCTCCTGTCACTGAAGGGACATGACGCCACGCTATTTTGAAAGATAAATGACTTGATGATAATGACTCAGTCACAATAGCCCAAAGTTAACCCAGTTTCTCTTCAAGTGTGCTTGTGGCTTGGTCTAAAATATCAGATTTATTTTGTCAAAATCAATACAGTATGGACTAAAAACTACACAAACCATTCCACACTGTGAAAATCTAAAATTAGCTCAAAATAAGATAGAGATTCAGTGCTGCTCTCACACACTGTCATCTTCCTGAGATTTCCTGAACCATTTATAGTTAGCTAATGTGTCACCTATTACAAAATTTCAAAATAGCTTGTGATATTCTCTATGTCCATGTGTCTCCTCCTTCTTCACTGCGCTTGATAAAACCAGTTTAATAAGGAGCATGTAGAGTACATGTATAAAGAGACACTTAAAGGTGTGAAATTGGATTCTGCTCCAACAGAGCAAGGAGATATTAAGAGCAGCAGTAAAAAAGTAATCTCTTGCCACCCCTAGTTTTGTTGTTTATCAATGTTCTAATGACAATGATATTTATTCTCCAGCTTCTTTATCAAGATACAGGCAGAAAACACAGTGGGAATGAATAAAATATGAAACTACACAGGGCCAATGTCATATCTTCTTTTAATTTCCTCTTCTACATTTTTCACAAAAAATTCCAGGTAATGTTGTTGAAATCTACTTCCAGTCACTGGAACTTGCCAATATAGCATAGAGTTAATAGTACATTAAAAAGGCTTCTGAATAACTGGCAGACATTATATGTCTGTCGGTCTATGTGCTTTCTGTGCCAATCTAAACAGCCACAAGTCTGATTTCTTCTCAGCGAGAGAATTACTGCCAGGGACTTTTTTTTTTTTTCCACTGTTCTATAGATTTGGGTAAATCACCTCCATTGTGAGTCATCATCACCTATGGCCTCAAAACATATGCCACCAATCAGGAAACACTGCCTTGATGAATGATGAAGCAATAACATATGCAGTGCTTGTCTGCCCATTAAACTGATATTCATGAGTATAACACATTATTTTCTCATCACTGCCCAACAGGACCAAGAAGCACCTTATCTTTTGTTGTTTCTTGCATTATGCTAAATTCTCAGACTACCCCCCTCCCCCCCTCCCTTCCTCTTTTTCATTAATCCTATAATTCACTGAAAGCCAAAACCATATGACAACAAAGCCAGCTCAGCTGTCACCGAATAGGAACAATACTCATTTGCTTTTATAATTTAATTGCAGGAATTATCCAGGCACAGATATTTATTCATGTATTTGGATATGTTCACTTGCATTCAAGTGTAATGACCACAGCGGAAATTGGCAGGCATCATCACGTTTTCAGCCCATATCCAATCCATTTCTCACCACCCTCAGGGCTTAATGGGAAACAATAGGTGAAATAGGACATGCTCGCCAATTTCTCACGAACAAAACAAACAAACAAGCAAAAAAAACCAAAAAAACAGTAACCCCCCCATATGATGACAACACTTAAAATCTCTAAATTCTTCCTTTGTCTATCCAAGCTTTTCCCTCTTTCTACAGCAAACCAGCCAGGATCTATCTCACATTTTGCACCGGGATGCTTTAAATCCATCTCTTACAAGTGCACCTCCAATGAAACACAGGTATGTCGTGTGGGCTAATGCAATGCTCAGCCGGGCGCACACACAGACAGTGAAGTCACAGAACGTGTCCTGTTTATCATACTGAAGGATCTTGCAAGATTTAGTGCTAACAGACAAAGCCGAATGCAATTTCCCTCTTCAGGGATACATGCAAAATGCAAGATAGGCAAGTGGTTTTGATGCCGTGTGTATATTTATAATCCACGCCACCTGCGGTTGCTTCCAGCTGATAGATGAACAACTTTCATTTTCAAATGAGAAGTTATACTGATAGTAAACAACAGAACATTTTGATAAGTGGTAGAACAAGTATTGTTGATGCACCTTGAATTTGATGCGAAAGTATTTTCACAACGACATCACAAACTAATGAAAATCAGCTTGTGTTCATTAAATGTAAAAAAAGAAGAAAAAAAAGGGCTCACACTGACTGTTTCTTCTATTTGTTTTGTAAGGTTCATAAAGATAAATAAAGGCTTGGTTTGTTTTTTTTTCTTTACAAATTTGAATGAACCATATCCAGAATTTGTTGATCTTGGAATATATGTTTACTTTTCTGATTGGTTTAGGTTTAGGTTTAAAGCTTCAGAGTTGAAAGTAAATGTAAATTGTAATGGGAGTGAGAACAATGTGTGTTACCTCATGTCCTGTTCTATCACATAAGAAGCAAACCCTCTGACTTTTATTAAAAGCTTGCACAACAAAAGAAAGCGAGCTCAGCTCTTCTTTTTTTCCACCAAACTCTCATTTTGCTGAACTTGTCTTTTTGACAATAATTCCTTTTTTTTGTCATTTGCTCAACATTTATTCACTGCACAAGGTCAGTGTGTGTTCTGAGCTGAGGTATTCCAGGACAATCTGACTTAGTGTTGCCATTCCTGAAGAGGCAGATATTTTCCACACTTTTGCAAGCATGCACATTGTACTTATGAAAATAATTAACACATTTATTTGTCATATTCAGTTAAGACAGTAGTCCCACTTACTGTGTTGGCAATGAACTCCGCTGAAGCCTGGTGGACATTTGCACACATAACCAATAAAGGTATCGCCCCTGTAGGTCTCACTGATCTCACACATCCCCCTGTTGTGGCAAGGGTTGGGATGGCAAGGACCTGTGTGGAAAATAAATAAATAAATCAATAAAAAGACATTATAAGATGCATCTGTTACCTTCTCATTTACTGTATATACAAGAACATATTGCACATAGATGATATATTCACTATGATGTGGCTCACTGTGTGTTCAACAGTGACAATTGCATACGCAGACAACCTCACACAGTCAGATTTCAGTCACCACACAAACCAAAAGTTTTATTGGCTGCATTTTGAGAGAACGTTTAAATGGGAAACATTTGGGTGCATAAATCACATCTGGAGAATTTGTGCAATGGTGTACAAGTTACAACTGTTTGGCCGGCAAAACTGAGGATGGAAAGAGAATGCGAAGAGTCTGGCGCTTAGTTACTGCTGCTGATTTCAATGTCTGTAGATTTTAAAAGGTGTTCACATTGTCTAGTATAACCTCAGATGAAAGCATTAAAAAAAAAAGCATCATTCATGTTTCCTGAGGAATTAAGAAGGCAAACGTAAGTTGCTGTTTATCAGATTCACTTGAGTAAACTGATCATCAGCAAGTGTGAGCAGCTCAATGAAAGCACAGATACATATATATATATATATGTAATAAAACCACATGTTGTGGAGGTTTGCTGTGAGTTCACACAATGCCAAGGAGGATGATTTGAAAGCAGCAATTGTTGCTTCCCTTCCATCAAGAAAAGGTCATTAGGCCATTTTTACTGTTAATTACTGTACGGTGAAAATGATTATTTACAAGTGGTTAACATTCAAGAGAAGTTTCAAATCTTCCCAGCAGCGAACATCCCAGCAGGTTCACCATAAGGTCAGACCTCACAATGCTCAAAGATATTTTGAAATACATACTGCAAGTAAAGTAAAATGAAATTAAATGCTAAATGTTAAAGGCACATGACAGCACATTGGTATGAATTGAATGGAAAGCTTGTCACCAAAAAGAATAGGGCTATATATGTGATGTTGACTTGAATTTTCAGATATGACCCTTTTTGTTAAAGCATCACAGAGGAGTTGTTTTTTTTTGTTTTGTTTTGTTTGTTTGTTTGTTTTAGGTTGTAATATCAGTTTCAGTTTTCTTTTCTAGGACCACTTGCTGGGACATGATAGGCTCCAGGTGGTGCTCAAACTCCTCCCCCTTAGCCCTCTGACTCAACAAGTGTTTGGGCGGTATATCTTTTGAAATAAAATTATTTCAGCTCTTCAAACTTAATTTCAATGAAAAGTGGCTTACAAAAACTTTGAGTTCTAAATCTTACATACATACATTGGTCCCCACCCTTCCCTGTTGACATGCAAGCTAATGTTTCTGTGTGCAGCTTAAAAAAAAAACCCTGATACGCTAACAGTGTAGTTCTATTTACCCGTTTTAATTTTGTTTTTTTTATTTTTTCCAATATATATGTTTTTCTTAATAAGTATAATATGTATTCCAAAACATTCACAGCAGCACAATAAACACACTACATCTAAAAAGAGGAAAAGTGTAAAAGTGCTTGGATCTTCACATTTTAAGGTTGCCTGAATACTTAATATCACCACATACTTAATAAAGATTAAGTTAGACTTGAAACAGAAAAATGCCAAAAGACAAAACAGACATTTAGTTGGTTACTTGCTACAGGGGAAAAAAAAATCAAACAAATTTTCTTTAAAATTAATGAGAAATAGCCACTATAATGCAGAAGGCATGCGTCAAAAAAAGTCCAGGCTTCGGTTTTGTTTTTGCATCCTCCATATAGAAGGCTAATTATAAAGAGTGTACCTTATTTGTATTCCACAGTGCAAAACAGCCCTCTCTGAAATAGTGATTACTTAAGTGATTGAAGTTGTGAGAATTCCACCACTCCCCTGGATGTCCAAGTTAGCTGGATGATTAATAACTGACCTTCTATCATTGGTGGTTCAATGACTTTAGTAAAAGTGGATGAAGCGTACAGTTGCAAAATGCATGTCATAACAGAGAAGAGTATTAATCTTTGTTTTTGTTAGCTAATGTAACAGTTAATGCATATTCAGAACTGATCACAAAAAAAAGAAAAAAAAAAGAAAAAGGAAATTACCCACAGTCCCTCTTGAACTCACTATGGCTGATGTCCAGAATTCCTCTGTGAATACGATTGAAAATTATGGAAGGAATGCAACTGCTGCATACATTATATTTATTTGGCAGACACTTTCATACCCCCCTAAAAAAGACTACAAATGAGAAGCAGGTTTAGTATCTTTGCAGAACAATACAGCGTATGAATAAGGAAAGTTAAGAGTCAGTCAAGGAACCTTCCAGAGGAAGAATGGCCACTCTGCCTCCCGCGATTCAGCTGCAGCGTGCAGCGCTCCACTATTCAGTGAATCAGTCAGACAATGCCATTCCTCACTAAAAGGCACTTGAGAGCCTGCTTGGCAAACTGGCAAAGGGCAACTGAATAACTCTCAGACCGCGAGATGGAAAATCATGTTATCTAAAACAAATGCAGACACTGAAAATTGTCTCATTAATAACACCCGTATATACATATAACAAAGATGGTAATGCAGCATCCTCTGGGGCACAAAGACAGGAAAAGCAGTCAGGATAAAGGGAATGATAGATGCTTAAAGATATTGTGTACAGAGTGAAAACACTTTTTCTTCTTTCTCTTTGTGTGTGTGTGTTTGTGTGAAAACACTTCGAGAGTGCTCAGGATCTCCATCAAGAGAACAGAGAAGTGGTTCAAGGCTCCTACAGACTACACAGTTTCTACAAATGTAGAAGGTTATTTAATCTTACACTGTACAACTTACAGTGCACCTGCATAATCTTGAAAATGACATAAATAATTCAATGTGTAGCGTTTAAGCTATGATGCAGCTTCAATGGATGTAGAATATTGTTCTAATGTCAACTATCAGCAAAAGAAAAATACTCAAAAAAAAGAAACAGAGAAAGAAAAATTTGGTCCCGGCCACAGTTGGGTAGAAGATAAATGTTGTGTTGAGTATTACGATATTTCATGTTTCATTTTAATTAGAGAGTCAGCAGATGAAGTCTGTCACAAAATGATCCCAGAGAGACTTTGATCCAAAGACCTTTGAGACAGCTGATGCAGCACCACTCACTGAGTCCAACTTAGGACCGCTCATTTGGAGCTATAATTTTGCATTTTGCAACAATTCATTGAAAACAATCATCTTTCTACAAATGTCTACAAATGATGAAAATAATTCAAGAAACTGGATATTAAGGAAACCTTAATGAGGTCATATACCCGGCAAACAAGAGTGCGATCCTGAACCCAGTGGAGCATCCCTGGTGTGACCTGGAAATTCCCCATCTGAGAGGCTGAGCTTCAATGTTCCTGTCATGGAGAACCTTCCAAAGGACAAGTGTGCCACATTTTAGGATCACTCCCAAAAAGACTTGAGACCACCATTGCTGCTAAATACAAAGCTAAAAGTGCATCTAAAACATAGCACAATAGGAAATTAAGAGGAAATGAAACTGTATATTTATACATAGTTCTTAACTTGTTAATATCTGCTGACAGACGAGGTAAAACAATTTTTCTCCCATGAGTATGTCCTCTTTTGAACTACCTATCTTTTTGTGCAATTTCTTTTCTGGTCTTTTTATAGTCATACTTTACTGTTGACAGGTAAATTGTGCTTTGACAGGTCTCTTTTTTTCATTGTAAGTGATAAACAACAACATGAAGTCTCAAGGGTGAAAATATCATGCACTCTTAAGTCAGTTTGACAAATTAACAGCCACGAGCAGAGCATTTGACAATGTCACACAAACGGGCGCTGTCTTGAATTGTATACTACATCATCTGGCCAACCATTTAAGACCAGCCCCAATATGGAAATGTATACTATACGTTGAAAAAGAGCTCAGTAGAGAAAATAAATGTCTAACATTACTACCCCAAGCTTATTATTGTTGTTCAGTAGAATTACTAGACCTCTGTATGTCATTTACAAATGAGGTAATCCTTTTGAAGTCATGGCATTTCTAAGATATACCCTGTAACAGTAATAATGAGAATGGTGTCTAATCAGCTGAACAAAGGAACATATAATAGCTTTTGCTGAAGCCCTGTTCTCAGAGGGAAGGAGGTCTGACAAGTTTCAAGGCTATTTGGATGTGACAATCAATAGCTGTGCCACGCTGTACTGACGACATTCTTAATGGAGAAAGAAGAAAGAA
>JBAMYA010043664.1:0-13157 GCA_037176975.1 Arrhamphus sclerolepis | reverse complement strand
CCGATCTAACGTAAAACCTTCCTGTTTACAAAGGTCTATAGCGAGTCTAAACCATAGTGTGTTAGGGCCAATAATCATAGCTACAGTGCCAGAAATAGCCACCGTCTTAGCCTTGCTGCGACAGGTCCATGCTGACACATGTGACACAGTCCAGTCCACAGTTGCTAATGGTGAGCATTTTGTATCATTGACTATGTGCTCCTATCTATAAAGTCATGTCCGTTGTAGCTTAACCAGCATGCTGAGCTGCAGTCCGAGCCTCTGACCATCCCAGTGTTTACTGTCTGACTTTCACATTCATTGAAGAGTCATAACATAGTCAAATGCAACTCTTAGTTCTCCAGCTTGCTGACTATCAGTACTAGCATGCGTTATCCTCTGTAACACCTGCCGTTTGTGTCTCTCCTCTCCTTCATTCCTTTTGCCCTGCATTCCTTCTCTTCTCTCCCCTCTTCTGGCTGGCCTTTGCCAAGAGTGTCCCCCATTATGGGTCAGGTCCTAGTCAAGATTTCCTCCCTCTCAAAGGGGAGTTTTTTCTTGGCCACTGTGTGATTTAAAGATTTTCTCCCAGTAGGGGAGTTTTTACTTGCCACTGCTTCTTGACATTCTTTTTTTTTTTTTCTCAGGAGTCATGCTCTGGGTCTCTGAAATGTGCAAGAGACAAGTGGTACTGTAATAGATGCTATCTAAATCAGGCTGAAGTGAATTCAATTCAAAACTGTACTCAATGTATATCTGAAGTGATATGAGAGTTCATCGTTGTTGCCAATCCTCTAAGCCTATTTATCCATCATGCATTTTTAAAATGAGGAGCAGAGCAGAACAGCAGATCCATTTTACTCTCTCATAACAGCAGGAGCTCAGGCCTTATTTACTTCAGATACAGGCACAAATTAGTCAGGAACACAAACAGATATTCAGCAGTGAGTAATATCTACACTTATCCTCCATCATGTCCAATTATGTAAGCTGTGTCACCATGAACATAGATTTAAAATGTGTAACAGTGCAAACAAATTACGAAAAACACGACAGTAATCTTTCAGTAGCATCGTGCTCCATGTTTAAAACTTAGATCTCTCCACATCTCTCCTTGAATACATCGATCATTTGAGTTATGTTTATTGCCACTGACTTCAATTAACTTCTGAAACAAACAGAGGAGCGTTCTCTGAATTAAAAATAAATGAAATGATAGCATACATGACATGATGAACACAACACAATGAAAAAAGTAAAGTGGTCAAATGTATTGTATATTACAGCTGTTCAGACTATGTCATCCTCTGTGAGTTGAGATTTGGCTGCAATGACTGTTATTCCTGGGTTTATTAACTGACCAGGAGTTTTCTGAAAGATGAACAAAATACAAAAGAACTCTTAAAACTAGATCCAACAGCAGTCCTCTCTTCCATGCGCTGACATTGACAGAATACCACTGCATCAATGCACTCATGTTGTGAGCAATTCTTTTTTTCTTTTTTCTTTTCATAAGGACCAACACCGGGGAACATTGATGTAGAAAAGCATCAGTTTAGTGTAGATGTGAACTTAAAGGTCCTTTCTAAAACAGTCACATCCACTCCTGATATTGTTTTTGCTCTCTCCATGAATAATTGAGTGAACATAGTCTCACATCCTCAGAAACCAGCCAGTTTTTCTTCTCTCTTATTTTAACTTTACTTTTTGGGGGACATTCTGTGTGTTATTTTGAGAGTTGAAAAGTTGAAAGGATTGTTGAGAAGGAAATGTGGGGGATCAGAGCAACAGAGAAACATGCACAAAAAAAAAAAGGAAAAATGAAAAAAAAAAAGGCGGCTGAGGGATTATAAGCAAAGGCTGCAAAGGTTATTTTCATCAGTGGGTCTTAACCAGTGCACCACTAAGTTAATGCCTAATCCTTTTCTTTTAAAACTTTTCAATTTTCAAGGGCCATCTTGTAGGATCAGTCTAAATTTTAAGAAACAAAAGGGGGAAAAAAGCATATTGTACTTTACATAAAATGGAATCAATTTTGTAAGAATAAGTGGTCTGCACCATCACATTTTACCATTAGTTTGGCTCTGTAAAGAGCTTTACAATGAATTTCCTGTTCACAAATCTTCAGAAAACACTGGCAGCAGAGCTACCATGCAGGCCCGCGTCCTACACTACATCGTACTGAGGTTTCATTGTCTTACTCATCGTCTTACACTCCAGTGTGCATGAAGGGACTGCACAACAAGCAGTTAATGGATGAACAATTCTACCACCTGAGAATCAGGCTTAAATTCTGTCTTTACAATTTTATTTAATTGGTCCTGTTAAAAAGACAAAACAATCAATGTGACAAAACACAAGTGAGCACAAACAGTCCTTGTTAGAACAGTGAGTTATATCAGTGAGGTGAGCTGAGCATGAGCCTTGGAAGAGATCAGGCAGGTAAGATTTTTTTAATTTCAATGTAATTATTCGTTTCATTCATTTTATTTTATCTTTTAAATATTCTAGAACGATTCGCTAGTTTAGGGCTGCAATTTCCCTGTTCGCTTGTGATTTATATCTTAATTGGTTGCAATTGAAAACATGCTCCTTTTCAATAATAGCTTTGTATGGTTTGTGATGCAATGATCTATTAAACAGTTCAATAATAATGATGTTATCTCACGTTCACACTGGAGTCATGCAAGACGTTGTGCATTTAAAGCAGCTGGATGTGTTACATTAAGTTTGCTGATTTGTAAATCAAAATTAAAACCAGTCTCTGTGTGTTTGGGGTCAATGGCCCAGTTACTGTGTCAGGTTTCGGGTTTTTAACCGGGTCGCGCTTCAAATTTTGCATTGTCATGGTGCTTATATTTGAGTTCAGGCCTCTACGTCATGGGACGTTTGCGAGCTCGGGCTTCGTTTTCAGGCAGACCGCTAACGAGGAAACCTGTGCTCACCGCTCGTTAAGGCAGGTGACTCGGGCTGTGACCACCAAGTCATCTGTGCTTGTGGTGGCCACAATCCTCGAAGCCTGTGTTTGACACTGGGTCTATGGGGTTGACTCGTTCTAGCAATTTACATATTTAAATAAACTGATTACTTACAGGCACTTTCGAGTTGCCTATATTGAATGATAGATTTTCTTCTCCCCTCATTTAAATGAGTGAGGCACCCTAGCGCCCTCTACTGACCAATCACTCCTGATCTGTGCCGTTCTGTTGTGGTGAAGAGAGAGTTCAGGTTCTCTGTTTACCGGTTGATTTAAGTTCTGACCAATACTTTTGGGTAATGACTGAAAGAATGAGACAGAAGCAGCTGAAATGAGTTTCCTATGTTGGGTGGCTGAATTCTCCCTCAGAGACAGGATGATAAGCTCAGTCAGCCATGTCCAACTGGGACAGACCAAGGACACCCAGGAGAGATTATGTCTCTCGAGCAGCTAAGGAACACCTCAGTATTACCCTGTAGGATGGTGCACAACATTTTCTTTTAGCCAAGTGCCAGCAATAATAATAATGATACTCACATCAGTGATTTTTGGATGCCTCCCCAGGGAGGTGTTTAAGACACGTCCAACTGGGCAAACGCCCCAGGACAAACCTAGGGCACGCTGGAGAAGTAATGTCTCACCTGGTTTGGGACCTTTCGGTATTCCTCCAGCTGGAGCTAGAGCAGACATCTGGGGAGAGAGGTCTGGACATCTATGCTTAAGCTGCTGCCCCAGTGGAAGTTAATGGATGGATGGGTAGAAAACACATATCACCAGTACGCTTAACCAGAACTGAGAAATGCCATCAAAAACAAAGTAACATTAGATGTACTAAAAAGTTTTTAGACACGCTTTAAACAGAGTAAAGATGGAAAACAGAGTGAAACAGTAATTTTGGAGTATCCAAAGGGGATGAAAGTAGAAAAAAAAAGAAAAAAAGAATGAGATAAATATACTGGAATAGAGGAAAAATACAAGGAGAGCAGTGTTAAGACAAAAATAAAGAGAGGGAGGGAGAGGACTTGCCAGGGGACACCAGCTTTTGGCTGACTTTGTTATCAGTTTGCACAGAAATGTCAGTGCACTGTCACATTCCTCCCTGCAGCTTCCACTGCTGCACAGCCACTACTGTGTAATTCACACCAAGCTGCAGCAGATAATGCAAACAAGCATGTTATGGAAGAGCATGCAATCACACACCACTCTCACTTAATATGCAGTCATACATAGAATAACCCTTCATGCATTAACTTCCAAATACTCTGCTCATCTGTACTATTTATAGAATTGTACACAGGAACAACAACAAGAAAAATAATGATAATAATAATAATAATGTTATACCAGTGTTTCACTAAAATTATATCAGAATTTCATTTTTGTCAAGAGCTCAAATGCTACTTGTCTATATTATATAGTGTTGGGCTACACAAAAATATAAATAATTAAATAAGTCAATAATATATGTAAATAATGTGTTTCCCCTTATGTGATGCTATTTATAAAAGCCATATCTATTACTCTGTGCCAAATGTATATTGTTAGATTCATAGCTGTTTTAATTCATTAAACTGCTAATTTTGTTCTTCAACATTCAGACCTGATTGTGCAGCTGAAACATTAGTTACACATGAACAGTGTATTTGAATTGTCACTGCTAACTTTGCACATTTAGCCCTTAAGTTCTGATTACCTATCTCACTACACACTTATTGAGCCCCTTTTGTACTCGTGTGTTTTATTTATTGTTCTAATAAATAACAATAACAATACACTACATACTACAATATTACAGTAACCTATTACCACAGTTTCACATAACCACATTAATGGTATAGTTGGAAAAAGAACAAAAAACAAAGAAAAACACACAAAGATTGACACAGAGAAAAATACTGGCATCATGACTGATTATAATATAGTTTTCTTGGTCTGTTGTGTGACTTGCTAAGATAACACAGTCCTCTCAAAACCCTTTACTGCTGACCATGAAACCCACAGGAAATCAGCAGGTTATTAAATATAATTTGAGTGATTGATTTATACAAGACACATCCCTGGAGCTGGACTGACATGTTGACTAAGCAGACCATTTACACAGATTTGCAGGCATATGCAATGCACCTCAGTCTTCAGAGCTGCATCATTCATCTTATCTCTGAGCTCAATTAGGTCTGGCATCCATGGCAACTAAAGTACAAAGGAGCTGTCAGATCACACTATACAGGAAATGAAATCAAACTTACATTCATCCTGCTTTGCTCACTTTGCTTTATCCCATCAGAGTGCACACGCGAAGCAACATAGTTTTGATATTCTTTGAGGTAAAACCAAAATCACTTCAATCAGACGTTGTTGTAAGAAGGAGTTTGGCAGATTACATCACATCCAACAGAGTAATGTAAAAAGAGTCATAGAATTATTGATACTGAGCTTTCAGAAGTGAACTTGTTGACTAAACAGAGTCGGGGTGAAAAGCTACTAGAATATGATGAACCAGAATCACTATTGGTTTGGGTTTTCTCAGTGTTGGTGGTGGTCTTGTCTCGACTCCCTGCTTTTAGTTTGAAGTCCTGTCTGTGTCATGTTCTGTTTGACTTTCCTGATCCTCGTTTCCCTGACATGTTTCCCCTGCGTCTCGTTACCGCTGCTGTCTATATAGGGTCCTGTCTTTGTCTGCCCCGTGCTGCTCCGTTCTGTGTCGTCCTCATGTTCATGCCTGGATTTCTACCATGTCATCTTGTAAATAAATATTACTCATCTGGGTCCTACACAACCTCACCACCTGACAACCAGGAGGTTTTCTTTACCTGAAACTCACTGGAACTACACCAACAATGTAGGTTTTTTTTTTAATTTTTCTTCCTTTGTGGCAAAAAAAACAAAACTGAACCATTGCGGACACTTTGCAGAAATACCTCTAATGTCAAAGGTAAATAGAATTTAAGTCTGAATATAAGGTTGCATTTACAATTGTCAGTGGGCTTTAATGACTAAAGTAATGCAAGAATCCATATGATTAAGTCCTGGACATAAATATATAATAAATGTTTTATTTTTCCCATTGATGCTCTAGCCTAATTGCTATGATATCAAAATTTACTGAAATGATATTATACATAATACAATTATACTTTTCTGTGAAAATAGAAAGGTTTTAAACATAACAAGTTTTTAACATAATAAAAAAATTATCTGGTTCTACCAGGTCTTAAAATTTGGTAAACACAACTACACTTGAACAGCAGCATATATATTATGCATATGCTGCATCTATTTGACAAAAAAGGTAAAACGGCAGAGATAGTGTGTGACATGTACTTTCTGGGGCAAGTTTAACTACTTTTAGCAGCAATAACTTGAACATTTTATTTTTATTTTTTTCATGCTATTCCAACTGCTTTTATATCAATCAATCAATCAACTTTATTTGTATAGCACATTTTTTTAAAAACCACGAGGGTAGCCAAAGTGCTGTACATTAAGACCAAAATAGATTTAAAAAGAAGAAGTTAGACATAAAAACATATAAAACATTAACATAAAATGTACAACCAGGTTCACATATTGTTAAGGAGGAACATCTACCAAGTTGTTTTTGCATTTTTCCTTGAGTTTCTCAAGTTTCTCAAGGTTTTTCTTCACACTTCTCTTATGGTTTTACCACAGCATTTTAATCACATGTAGGTCTGGACTCTAACTGAATAATTAACCTTGATTCTTTCCCTTTTAACGCGAAATAAAAAAGTAAGAAAGTAAGAAAAAAGTAAGACAAAAAGACCTTCATACAGCGCATGTTTACTGCTAGGATCACTGAATATGTGAAAATATTTTCTTGGCAAACAGCTACAACAGAGTGTAAAGCAACTGATATTTGCTAATATGATCTGTACTACTATGCAAAAAAAAAAAAAAAACAAACTTGAAAGACAATTCAAAAGCAGCTCAGTTGGTTTTCCAAGTGAAGCATAGACTGTATCGAGCGCTGGATACTGTTGGAGAGCCAAACAGAACCTGGCAGTGGACAGCGATCTTATCAAGAAGTGCCTCCATAATTCTCATCCAAGCAAAATTCCACAGAGGATATTTATGGATGGCAGTGCCACATCACTGTTGCATGTAGTCAGAATTTACTCTTCTGATTTTTCACAGCTTTAAAGACTAGACAGACACAAATATGTATGAAGCTGGAAACTGGCAAGACATTTCCTGAAATGAAAACACAGGAATTAAAATCTGTTCTTAGCCCCTGACCTGTTCCTAATAGACAATACTGAAACTTTAAGCATGACAATAATGAGCTTGTGTCTTTGCAAAAATAAAATATGTAGGCAGGTAGAATGGCATAAATGAACACTTGAAACATGTGACATCTATGGCAGATGGGAATGAAACAGGTCAGCGCTGTAAAATAGAACAGTGTGATACTGTCTTTATCAATAAAAGTGTGAATAAACACCACAGAACTCAAATGCTTCATCAACCAGACCTCAGTTCACCTCAGATCAGAGGACGTCTCAAGTGTAGCAATCGCAGCATGTGTGATATAGCTGTTCAGCTAAATCCGATAAGAGCATAGTTCTCTCCAGAGTGCTTCGATGTAACAATGTCACCTACCTGTGGGGGATCCTTCAAGCACCTCTCCTGTGTAACGGGGCTCCTTAAAGATGGGACGGTTGTCATTTTGGTCAATGACAGTGATAACAAGTATGGCAGGACCCTCGATGACGTTTCCGGCAAAGTCTGTGGTGGAAACTTCTAGCTGTGTGGTGAAAAAACAAACAAACAAACAAACAAAAAAAAATAAATAAAAAAAGATTATTTTTCCACAAAAGACATGGTATTTTGAGTGTAATTTTCAGTTACGGTAACTACAACATGTGATAAAGACTTTCCATTAGTCCCCTAAAAAAGAGGCAATAACATTTGATAGATTAGATTATCTTAACCTCAAGCATCATTGTAATTCACCGTGCACCGTCCTTCAAGGAATTGCTATTATTCTCATTTTAAAGATTACAAATTACAAACAAACATATTGACAAGACAGACACAATCATGTGCAAAAGTAAGTAGCCCCTCGTTTCAATCCTATCCTTTTCTTTCTGTGGAAAATAACACAATAATAATATAAAAGATAAATCTGATCGTAGAGGGTCAATTATGGTTATGGTCTTAGTATTCAACGTACATGACCTCAGATGGACAACAAAATTACCTTTATTCACTCTGCATTTATTAATTAAATAAGAAAGAAGCCAAAAAAAGTAATAAAATCATCATCAGGAACGCACGCTTCTGTAAAAGCACATGTTTTGGGGGTTTAGTGGTCTGGAGGACTCTGGTATGTGAAAGGTTTATAAAAGCATTTTACTGCAATTTTGAGCTGAGTGTTTTACAATGAGATTGATTGTTCACAGGTGGGAAGAATTCAAGACAGCTGACAGTCTTCTCAGGAAGATTTAGACTATGCAAAGCTCAGAAATATACACTTTTTAGAATTACATTTTTTTGCATAATGATCAAAGAATGATTTTATTTTCAAATGTCATTTCTTTCTTGATCTACTGCAAAATGAATTACTTCACTTGTTTTATTAGCTCTAACGTAAGGTCTCCTCCATCCCTCACGATACATTAGCAGTCTTTGTTCTTCCTGTCAGGAATGTATACCATCATACAACCTCTCTATCGTATTTTTTCTCCATCCCTCTTTCTCACATACCTGAGTCTCTCTTTATCTTACTATTTCTCTGTCACCATGGTACTTAAAGCAAATATCCTTATGGCCATAATGGCACACATGCAGCTGAATAAAGTGTTTTAAGTGTAAGCAGCCTAATGGTTTCATATATCATCTTTCCACCTCTTGCTCTGCTCTGGGAATACATCTCAGAAGGTTTTTAATGAGAGAGGCCATTTACCATTCAGTTTACTTCCCACAGAACTGCTGACTCTCAACCAACGATGTTCTCAAGCCAATGTGTATTTTTATCCTCTAAACTGGCTCTCAGGGAGGCTCATACATACTAAGATGAACACAACAGGGCTGGAAAACCCCATTTACGGAATCTGCATTGCAAAAGATTGACCATCCATGACCAATAAGTATGACTTCACTTGTTCACACGAACGTATAGCGCGCACACTAAGCACAGTTTTCTTTTCTGCATGTTTGAGCTGGAATGAGGTCATTAGCAGCGTGCAGTGACTTCTTCTGAGAAGAGGATTACACCAACAAAACTGGAATAAAATGTTTGGTAAACTGTATACACACAGAGGGCATTATTATATGCCATTTTAGCTGTTCCTGCAACTGAACTATTCTACATAGAGATCTCTGATGTTTCTGGAATCTGCTGCAGCCACTCTCCCAGTACAAGGGTAACAGCCCTAATGCTAAAACTATCAACCACCACTACTACTTCCAAGTTCCAAATCCTTTCTATTTCCTCTTTCAGCTGTTGGTATTTTTTCCTCGTGGTTCTGATGTTCCTTCTTCTCAGTGTTGCTGCTGATCTGGATTACTACATCTGCAGCGGCGCCAGCAAACCATGAGCGCACGCAGCCCGGAAACAGCAGCGCTGCCTGCCAGCTGCCAAGAGACAAAGGTGGCGGAAAACGGGAGGGTACAGCGTGCACCAAAAGGCCACCAACATAGGGAGAGCCGCACATAGTGGTATTTTTTCCTTATTTTTGTGTGTGTTTGTTGAAACATGTGTGTCTAAACTGCATTCAATCAAAAAAAAAAAAAAAAAAGGTTGGTTGTGGTGGGTGGATATTTCCCATACAGCCTTTTTGTGTGTTAGTTTTTTTGTCTTTTTGTTTGAGAAAAAAAGTGGCTGCCCCAGAAGCCCAAGCTGCCAGCGCGCATGCCCACTGCCACAAGACCCCCCCACATCAAGGACCCCAGGATCCACACAGGGCCCAAACACACCACCAGGTACAAATCCGGCCCCCAGTGCAACTTCAAGGATATCAGTCTTGCAGACAGATCTGCCAGACCACTGTCACCTTGATACACCCCAGGGAGAAGAAAACACCCCACAGCCAAACCCCCACAGGGCAACAGGAGGGAATTCATTTTTATCCATTTTTTTTTTTTTTAACTCTTTGTCTGCTCTCTCCTTTTGTGTTTTTGTGTGTCTGAGCAGGTGGTCAGCAGCAACAGGAGCACCACAGGGGACTGTTCTCTCACCATTCCTCTTCTCTCTGTCCACCTCAGACTTCCAGTACAAGTCAGAGTCCTCTCATCTGCAGAAATACTCAGATTACTCTGCAGTTGTGGGGTGCATCAATGATGGACAAGAGACTGAGGACTGAGAACTGGTGGACACCTTTGTGGCATGTTGTGGGAACAATCATCTCATCTTAAATGTGAACAAAGCAAAGGAGATGATTTTAGGAGAACCAGGATGATGTTAAACAGTATTTCCATCATGGAGAAAGAAATGGAGGTGATGGGGGAGTATTAATACCTCGGTGTCCGTCTGGACAACAGACTGAACTGGAGGCGCAGCACTGATGCTGTTTATCAGAAGAGACAGAGCAGACTTTACTTCTTAAGGAAGCTTAGGCGTGTCAGTGTTTGCAACCACATGTTGGATATCTTCTATAAGGCTGTTGTGGAGAGTTCACTCTGATCTGCAGTCATCTGTTGGGGGAGCAGCATCAGAGCCAGTGACTTAAAGAAAATGAACAAACTGATAAAGAAGGCTGGTTCTGTTCTGGAGGCTCTGGAGATGACTGTGTAAAGGAGGATACTTTATAAAATGAAAAATAATACCATCACAATGATTCAGCAACAGAGTGTCCTCAGTCAGAGGCTTCTTCAGATCTTCTGCAACACAGACCACTACAGGAGATCCTCCCTGCACTCAGCAGTAAGCATCCAAAATAAATGTTTGAACATATTTACATCATGACAACTACTGCAATATTTGAATTTTGTTTCATGGATCAATGATATTGAATAGATTTAATGTATTTTAATCAGGTTTGAATAAAATATGTTAGATCAGAGGGCTGGTGAAGGACGCGTCCACTCTCACTCACACCTACGCACAAGAAAACTAACATCTGCTGCAAGATCCAAATGCATGAAAGGTTTAAAAAGTTTTGTTAGTTTATGGAACTGAGCATTAATAAATATGCTGAAAATAGTTTTTTTTTTGTTGTTGTTTCTTTGTTTTTAAGGATGGGGGGGTTGCTTCATCTATCACTACTACTTTCTTCTTTGTTGACCACCACAGTGTCCAGTTGATTAGTCGTCACCCATCCATCCATCCATCCATCATCTATACCCGCTATTTATAGTACTAGTACAGGGTCCTGCTGGAGACTATCCCAGCTCACTTCAGGCGAAAGGCAGGGGTACACCCTGGAGAGGTAGCCAGTCCATCACAAGGCCACATGTAGACATACAACCATTCACACACACCTAAGGACAATTTAGAAACACCAATTAACCTAACATGCACGTCTTTGAACTGTGGGAGGAAGCCGGAGTACCTGGTGAGAACCCACGCAAGCATGGGAAGGACATGCAAACTCCACAGAGAAAAGCCCCTGTGGATGCTTGAACCAGGAACCTTGTTGCTGTCAGGCAACAGTGCTGACCACTAAGCCAACCTAGTCATGACCAATTTATCAGTTATGCATTTGACAAACCAACAAGAGCTTGGCTCTTTCTTTCTCTACCTCAAATGGAGACATTTTCCATGTTCTCCAACTTATACTTGACTCAGATGTTTCTGCATACTCGTGCAGTTACCTAATTATGGCCTTCTGCGTAAGCTGCACCTGCCTCCATATCACACCCTGTTGTCATGTGGTAGATTGTCTATAAGGCATTTTTGAACGACAGAACATGTGCACAGCCACTTCTGCGTATATATTATGCTCTCTCTAATATATATTATGATATAATAATTCTTCATTAATGCACACAGAAAAGGATCCACTCTTGTGTGTGCCTCATTTGGCAGTTTGCCAAATGGGACTATTTTAAATCCATCAAGGCTCAGAGCAAAATTACTTCTCAAGGTGAAAATAAGCAGCTATGTGTGTAGGAAGGTTAAGTGATTTAATTTGGAGGAAAAGTGACTTATTGTTGGCAGAAAACTGAAGATTGACCCTGCTTATATCAGATCAAATGATCGATGGCAGGACTTTCTGGCTATTATTTGTGTATTTCTTCTTGTATATGCTGTTTCACCACTGGAATAGACATCTATAGCAGTGTGGATCTTATACTAACTGTTTGTTTTGTCTTGTTTTGTCTTGGCAGCATGATTCATTTGTTAATATATCTCTGCAATTCAGAGGTGCAAGATGTTCCAAAAATACACAGTAAACTTTTTTACAGTCATCATTTTAAAGAATTACCTGTTTTAAAAGTGCTAAAGAATGAAGTATATCAGTTTATTTTTTATTCTTACTGCTTACATGTTTTATGCTTTGCAGGTTCAAAGTTGTCTTTTTTTTCTTTCTTTTTTAAATTCCAAAGTTTCCCCGCAGGTTATCTACTGGTGACAGGTCAGGATTGCAGGCAGGCCAGTTGAGCACATGCGATTTTCTGGAGGAGGCGCAGTGAAATAAAATGAGAGGACCTATTAGTGTCATATCCGAGGAATTCCTCATAGGGTCGTTTCACAGCAGTTTAGAGGGAAACATTTACAAATGTAGCATTCCCAAATAAACAGCAGAGGCCTGGGTGAAAAAAGAAAGTATCAAATCTGGCAGCAGAACATTAAACGGAGAGTGAAGAGACACAGTTTTGAAGAGAAGCTGAGCATATTGCACACAAGCATTGACTTTTTGAGTGTGAAGGATGAGTTTGGAGGGTGAGCAAAACTGACAGATTCACAGTGAATTTATTTTGTAATGTTTTTTTTTTTCTTTTTCGTTTCTTCTTTTTTGTGTTTTTCATAGCTTTACAACATTTGCTTTCAGATTTTCTTGCAACTGTTTGGATTAAAGGTTTTCTCCCAGTTGGGAGTTTTCACTTGTCACTTCTTTTTTGAACCATTAATTGGGGGTCATGCTCCAGGGGTCTGACACTATACAAACTGAACTGAACTGAACTGAACAGAACTGAACTGAATTTGGTGTTTTAGGTGTCCTCCTAGAAACCACCAACCAGGCCAGAAATCTGGGTGTAGTGTTTGACTCAGACCTAAATCTGGAAAAACACATTAAGG
>JBAMYA010043663.1:0-13158 GCA_037176975.1 Arrhamphus sclerolepis | reverse complement strand
TGCTTTAATTTAAATATTTTAAAGTACATGGACATAATTCATTTTGAGACTTTGATCATTTAATACAGCATGTTTAATAAATTACTGTAATTATTTTGTTTGTTTAATATTTTTGGTCTTATCTTGAAGTTAGAATGTGATTTTATTTTACAGGCCCCTTTCTCTAAATCACAAAATGTTTTAGGACTTGTGTTATTTCCTCTGAGTTGCCAATCTTGACTGTCCCAAACACTAAAGAGTATTTTCCTGCACTATAAAGTCATATTGGTTTAATACTTAGATTTGGTTAATTTGCCAAATCACATGTGGATTCATTGACATTTGCTAGTTGTCATTTGATCCTGATTAAGATATTGTCCTGTTGTTATGAAGACAACTCCAGCGCTAAAGATGAAGGTGATGACTTGTAAATCTCATAAACTCATATTTTATTCACAAAAGAATATAGAAAACGTCAAATATTTAAACATCTCCAGGTATTCCTTTTTAGTACCGCTTACTTTTCTTGATCAATTCTCAGTTTTTTGACTCATGCTGCTGCCATCAAATTGTAGATGAAAATTTTAAAATAAATGATTTAATATAGAGGTAAAATGTCTCACTTCCAGTATTTTATATGTTGTTTATCTTCTGAGTGAAATATGAGCTCATGAGATTCACAAATCATTGCATTCTGCAGAAAACCCAAACTATTAACCTAAGGATAAGATGAGTTTATATTAATATGATGAGATTCCATGACTTTACTTTTCAGTTGGACACTGAAAGTGCTTAGAGGTGTTTTTAACATCAGCACTTTCACCTGATTCTTTTGCTCCTGGAGACCGCCCGTAATTATGCCTCTGATTAAAATCACTCTGTGTAGCAACACCACCTCTGACAACATGGAGGCATCTCGAAGAGACCCAGACAATGCAGTGCTAATGAGATACCTTATGTAAGATGTTGCCCATCTAATATAAGGCACACTTCTCTGTCTCAGTGGCTGATACATGAACTTTCATTTGATATGCTGCCCACATTTGGCCAGAATTCCTTCATAAATTGGCTTTAATTCAATGAACTGTCTACTACTACTGTTATATGTAGTGTCAGCATGCACAATATTGACATGTTTACTGCTCCAGGTGACTCAGTAACGTGAAAAGTCTATGTGTCGCCTGTTACTGAGTGATTCAGAACTACTTTACTTTGGACTTTCACATGATTGTAAAAAGGTACAAGTTTCAAACGTTTTTGACTGGCAGTGCATAAATGTCTTTGTTCTTATTTTTGTTTTTGAATAGCATAATACTTGATATGAGCACAGAAGGAAAATTAACTTATAAACAACAAAGTGTTATGATTCCTTTGCTGCTATGTCTTCCTGCTTTGTATAAAAAAAACAACTTTCCCAACACTTTATTCTTCCTTGTATATATGTTGATGTTGTAAATAAATGTTTATACAATTTTGCTTGTTTCTCCTTTTTAAACTTGTTAGAGAAGACGCCATTCTGCGACATCACAGTCAGACGTCAATAATGTAATATCAATCATAAATATTTTTGAAGGCATCATGAAGGAAACCGCTCCGCTTCAACTGTTTTAAATGAAATGCCTTCTTTTACCAGCAGGTGGCAGCAAATCATCACAGCAACACCAACTCCTGCAGCCAAAGGGTTTCTCTGTTTTATTATTATTCAGTTATTCAGTTTATGTTCTGATTATTGTTTATCATTGTTGTGTTGCTATATTTTCTAAAGTGACGTCTTCGCTAGTCTGATGAATAATGTAAGAATCAAATACACTATCTTGCTCAGAAAAAGAAAGCAAAGTCAGTATGAGTACATGAGCTTGATACATTTTTTTCTCTCTCTCTTTTTTTTTAAATTTTACATTTCTTTTTAGTTTTCAGTAATGCTGAGACAACATTCAGGGACGCCCCCAAAATAAGTTACCCATCTAACATGTTCCCCTTGTTTGCTGATCCTGCTGCACTGACTTTAAACCATACTGAAACTATAGAAAGAAAACATTTTAACCTTGTATTGGCAGTCTACGAGGTTTTATGTTTTATTTGATTTTTGATATTAATATCTTCATGTTCTCTCCAAGCTTTTTCTCCTTCTGCTTTTCATAGTGTAAAATACTGGTGTGATGCAAACATCATATTAGAGGGGAAGACTTTAAATCCTGGGTGATGCATTTACTGGAGGTGGGAAGTGACAAAAAACCACTGGGCTTTGTCACTGTGCTTAAGTAGTTTTAGTTTGGTTTTGTTGTTGTTATTGTTGTTGTTTTTCTTTGAGGTGTCTGTACTTTATCTTCCGTACAACTTTTTACTTTTACTCCTGGTATTTAAACACATAAATCAGTACTTTCTAGTCCTTTCATTATCAAAACAGGCTCATTACTTTTTCCACATCAGCAGACGACGCCATGAAGTAAAAGACTTAACTCATTAAAGTGGGGAATTGAGTGGGTCTACAGGTTAATCATAATATTTCAAGATATTTTCCTGACATGGAAAACAAGTTTGTGATATTAATGTGCAAAAGATTTTTTTTTCTTCTAAAAAGTAAGTTGTGCTAAGTACAGCATTAAGAATCCCAAAGCTAATAAAAACGATCCAGGTTTTTTTCTTTTTATTTTTCATTTCATTTTAATTGTTTGTTCCAGCATTGTACAGGTTTCTAATAAAGAAATTTCTGTTTTTTGTGTTAAACTTTTTTTTTTTCGTTTTAAAAGTCTTGTAGTCTATAACTGAAAATATTTGTCATTGGTTTAACGTTATTTATTTATTTATTTATTCATACTTGACTACATTTCAGTTTCTGTACTTTATTACTTTTACTTGAGTAATGACTACTACTTCAGGGCAGAATGTGAGAACTATGAACACCTCTGCCGTTATTAGAGGGCATGAACTGCGTTTCTTTAGTTTGCCTGCCTGGCTTATTATACAGTATTTAGTGCATCATTTATAAGTTTCTATGTCAAATGAGCCAAACAAAAAAAATACCTTTTTTTTTTCAAGTGTCAGGAAACCACAAGAAGGTTATTGTGGGGAGCTTGTCATATGAATGTGTTTCAGCTTTAATTTCTGTAAAGCACATTATCAAAGACTGACAGAAACTTCAAAGACCTCAAGTGAGCGCTGATTCGGTGGCCTGCCAGCTCTGTTGGTGATTTTTTGATGGATGATTTGCGCGTGGCATGTGGGAGACAACTTCTCTCATAAGAGCTGTGTAAAAATGATTTTCAGATTAGCTTTAGGTGCCAGACAGATGGCTTCACATCTGATGGGTGACTGCAATGGTGCCCAAGGCCTGACGATTTAAATGAAGCCCAGATCATCAACCCTTCAACGCTGTGATTGACAGCTGATACGAGCATCCACATGGCCAAACACTTTCAACCCTTTTCTTTCAACTTTGCCTGTTACTGTGTTCTTATTTAGACACAAGAAACAATCCTTCCAAACAAGCCATCTTTGTTCAGTCTCTTCCTACAACCACTGTTATGAACTTCAGTGTTTATCTTGCAATGGAGGCCCTTAAAGTCTAAGATGTAGCTTTTGGGTTTCCAGCACTGAGCTGACCTTGGGGTGAACCTGCTGGCCTGGGAAGAGAACATGCTGGAATGTCCCCCAGTTCTGAATGTTCTCTGTTACAGTATTTTTGTTACTTTAAGATCTGTAAGGGATCTGATTATTTTTTCCAGTATTGAAGATCTGCAAATTGTCCCAGCAAGATGGACAACTGCTCCTAGAGCGCCCTCTGTAGGTAAAGATTAGACAATGTTATTTTGTTCAAGGCTTAAATGTTCAGAAAAAACACTGTTGTTTGCCATAGAAATAATTTACATCACATTCTTTCTCTGTAAACAGTGTTTTGTAAACTGAAATACAGAATTTGCAAACATAGGAAACAATACCCAGCATGATATAAGCAGGCAGCATAAACACTACAGATACTTTCAAAGAAAACCAAGAGAAGCAGAGGAATTTGAACACTGATTGCTGAAAATCTAGGGTGCAAAAAAATTCACATTAGTCCTTTTTTATTCAATGGGATGCCCAGACAATTATGACATTTCATTGGGGCGTATCAGTGAGGTTGAATTCCAGGTAGACTGGTTCATACTCATCACCTGCTCTGACACGCTGCTGGTTTCTATGAAACGAGCTTTTGAGAGCAACCAGGTACATTGAACATTGTGACATCGGGATTCTGTATTTTCATCTTTTGTTTTTCTTTTTTTTTTCTTGTTATTACGTATGCCTTACCTTACCTCCTTCAGTCAGTCTGAGGAAGTTCACCAGCACAAGAACTGTGGTGGCAGAAACAGCCCACATGTTGGACCTCTGATCCTCAGGGGGAGTGGAGAGGCATTTCTGTCAGTAGATGAAAAGATGAAAAGAAGGAAATGAGGACTGGGGGCAAGCAGCTCAGTAACCACGGCCCTGAGGCTATCAGCTTTTCATTAGTGAGTCAGTGAGTGAGTGGCTGGGTGTGAGCGGTGGGATGGTAAAATACGACAGGCCACATCAGCTATCAGGGTGATTTGGGGGCTCCCGCTGACTCCTATTGTGCATTGTCTCTAAAGTGAGCAATAGAGGCTCAACAGTAAGCCTTTGTGTGGGACATTTAACTGCCTGTTAGCATGCTAATTATGGGATGTGCGTGTTTCTGTGTGTGCAAGTTGGTATCCATCATGTCCTGGTCTTTTCCATCTCTCTCCTGTGATTTACACTCCTCTTATTCCCCTCTCTCTTTTTCCTCAAGGCTCTATGGCACCACTGATCTCTGTGTTACTGTCTCACCCCTTTTATTCTCTTCTTCCTGTTGTTTCACTTTCTTTTCTGCTGTCTTTATTCCTGAGTCTGTGTCCTCCCAAAGTTTTGCCCGGCCTTATTTATTTACGACTTTTCTTTTTCAATGCTTGTGGATGCGTGTCTCTCACAGTCTTTACGGAACCTCTTGACAATCAACAGAAGCTTTTGTTTTAAATTTGATGCCCTTTCACGGGGACAAATCCCTCAGCAAGCTCTCTGGCTATCATGAGCCTAAATGCTTGTTTTTCATTTGTGCCTCTGCTGCTGGGTTATGAGCATGCAACTGCAGATTCACCAAATATTTTTGGCCCAAGAGTGCCATCTTATTATGGAGAGTGGCACTGGTGACCTCAGAAAATCAACTAAATTGGAAGGCCAGACTGGGAGAGAAGGCAATCTCGAGATCTATTGATAAGACACACTCAGGGGAATTCTGAACTACAATAAGATCGCTGATCCTCATCATCAGAACAGAATGAGATTAGGAACGTTCCATCAATCATTTTTACCTCCACCTCATCAAAACTGTAGACTGAAGGGTAATTTCTTAATGAGACAGACAAATCAAATTAACTTCCATCCATCTGTCTCAGGTCAGGAGGTATTTGCATTTTTCTCTGTATAGTATAATATTATTAAATTATTTTAGAAATCTGGAGGAATTTCAATGCATAAAGGGCATGGGTGCACAGCCAAGGATCTCCAATTCCTCACTGCAACAGTGAGCCTGAAGCTAATAGTGGCATTATTGAGTAGTTGATGTTAAAATCACAGAAGAAAAACACAGGTGCTTTACTGCAAATGGTATTTAGATAACTAAATGGGGGATGTTAGATTTTGCATTCAAATTAATAGCCTAAAAAAAAGACATGCATAACAGTTACAGTCAACAAAATCATGGACATTAGGCCAACTATGAAAAACAATCCATTCCTTATTTGGCTAAGATTATGTAAATGCAGCCTTGAGTGAAAAAAACCATATTACATTGTGAGATTATTAATTGAAAGAAAAAAGTATCCAAAATACGAGAGATGATTGTAAAAGCCTGCATCCTTTCCACTTCCACCACAAATGAAAGTGTGGAACTTCTGTCAAGTCAAGTGTACAGTACTTCATGGATCAACTGATCATCAGCATGTTTGAGCACTTTTATAAAAGTAGAGGTTTTGTCAGTGTCCTGGTCTGGAACACTTAGGTGTTTGTTAACACGGTGCCAAAGAGGAAAAACATCAGCAATGATGTATGGATTATTTGTACTTGACCAACAATCTAGGAGGGTTTGTAAAACTGTTTCCTAACAATTTGGAGTCCAGAAATTTTTCAGAAGACAGTTGCTGATCCTTCCAGGAGTTGCCATAGTAGCTCTTTCAACCCAAGGTCAAATGATGCAATGCTCAAAGAGTCGAAATGGCTCAATAAGGATGTTTAAAAAAAAAATAATCCACAATTTTACAATTAGAAAAAGACTCACAAGGCAGATTTGGAGCTGATTACAAATGTAGGGAGTGGTGTATTTTTTATTTTATGTCCATAAGCAGTTTGGGTTCTATAGATAGATTTACAATTAGCTGAGACCATGCCTTCCTGAACTTTTTTTGTTTTTAAGAATGCAGATCTGTAGGTAAGCTGGGCACCAAGAAAATACCAAAAGATTTGTGATGAACCTTGATGATCTGTGGATTTATTTCACTGGCTTGTGTTCAAGCTTTATTTGTTATTAACACAACATCAAACCACCCATCGAGTAATCAGCTGCTTTTTTTCTGGTGAGTATCGATCGGCTGGTGCTCACATGTGACTGTGTTTGTGCTCGTTCCTAAACAGCTGCAGCACACAAATTCAGATTCTGGACATAGTTCACACATCTACCTGAATTTTTTAGTCAGGCATGTGTTTATGTGCATGTGGATGCTCATGTGCACATGTGAGTGCGTGCCAGGCCCAGTGAACAGCTGCAGGCCCTGCGTTTGAACTCCAGCTCACATGGGCAAAGGGAGAGAGCACCGCGGGGTAAGAAGTCAATAGGAGAGGGGACTGATGCTCGACAAACTTGCCATCTCCCTCTTCCCTTTTATCTCCTTCTCCCAGCGTCAAACAACGAACTCTTTGATTCAGGCAACTTTGCAACCAACCACCCCCCGGACCCTGAAGGCCCCCACCCGTTCACGCTGCTTAATTCAATGTTCTGAGAAAAACTCATGATTGGAAAATGACTTTTTTATCCTCTTCCTTTTCCATATCTCCTCTTTAAAAACATCACCCCTCTGCTTGCCCTGTCTAACACTGGTTTCCCCATTTATATCAAAACAACTCATGTCCTGTAAACAACTTATGTCCTGGGAGCACAAATGCAGTAAAACGTTTGTGTTTGTGTGCGCGCGCGCACGCGCGCGCGCGTGTGTGTGTGTGTGTGTGTGTGTGTGTGTGTGTGTGTGTGTGTGTGTGTGTGTGTGTGTGTGTGTGTGTGTGTGTGTTTGCCAGAAATGGACTTGGATCTGGACCATACATATGATGCTGAGAGACCTTTTTAATGAGCATTAAATTATTGGAATAAGAACCATTCAAATGATAATAAATCTAAGCGAGTCACATCTACAGGTTGAAAGGTTCCGTTCTTCTTCTATTGCTTCTTTATGAAGTGGATGCCTCAAAACAACAAATACTATAACATTATAATGAAACAGACTCTTCTGAAAGATATTCCCCATTTGTTATTTATATGACTGTAGATCACTTCAAAACCCTTTGGAGAGTCCAGATTCTCCAGCGAGTCCTTCAACTGAGTTGGGATCTGTTAGTTATGTGGGCTACATCATATGGTTCAAAAGTGCTTTTACAATCATCTTGTACCCCTCGCAGTGGGACCTTGAAAGCTTGGAAATGACATAGAATGATGACATGATGACATAATGACATGATAAATCTCATCCCTTGACACACTTTACTTTTGATGCTTTCAGTGATTTGGTTGTTGAAATTGAAGAGAGAAAAAAAGGCCAACAGAAACATTAGGCCATCGCCTTTCTTTCTTTTTTTTGTTATTTTTCTTCTTCCTATTTATTTTTTTCTGTTTGTTTTTTGTTTGTTTGGGTTTTCTTTTTTTGTTTAAATTTTTTGCTGTTGACTTGAACTTCTGGCAACCTCGGGTGCTGAAAATCGGGGGTAATCAGTGACAAATCTGGATACGTGCGATAGGGCATCTTTAAACTGGTGTTCTGCAAAACCAAGTTGCATCATCATTTGGAGTAACCCCTAGTACCATTTTCAAAATGATAAGTTCCACTTTACAGGGGATGTCAGAGACAACATGGCCAGCCTGAAGAATGGGATACCATCCCACAGCAGTCTGAGACCAGACTGGTGACCAGCATGAGGAGGTATCAGCGTATGGTTCTTCCACACACTAAGGCTCCTGCTTGTTAAATGACTGCATTTAAATTGTGAAACTGCCTAACTGTCTTTGTCTCTTCAGATTTCAATTCAATCCATTAAACAACACCATAAAAGAGTCAACAGAAAAAAAAAGAAAAGGAAAAGATGTTTGGCATTGGGAGAGAAGATTTGGCAACTCTTTCATGGGCATAGCACACACACACACTCTGCTGCTCATCCCACATGCATGTTCCTTTCAAATATGGCACAGTGTAAAAGGGAAATAATCTGGCATTCCAATGGTATAAGATTATTTAACAGAACAACAAAGAAATAATCTACCACACAAATTTCCGTACTTTTTTACCAAGTTTATTTACTTTACCATGATTAACTCATGCATGCTATGGACTGATTCAAGATAATGAGACACGGCACCAGTCATCTTTTTCTTCTTCTTCTTCTTCTTGTTTTTTTTTTTTTTTTTTTTCAAAAATACCATAAATAGGTGCTTTCCCTGAGTCACTGGTTTTGATGGATGTGTGCATCTAAAACTCATCTCATAGAACAGAAAAGCTGCTTTAATCTAATAAAGTTGTAGTATTCGGTATGTGCTGAAACTGTGTGTATACTAATAATTAGAATGTAGCATTGAATTTGCGTTATCACTAAGCCAGCTCTGATTGAAATTTTACACAGTCATAAGATGATTATTTGTTGTTTGTATCAAAATTTTATCCTTATTGAATTATTGTATTATTTCATCCTGCATTATAAATGATTGTGTATTGATTTTTAACAATTCATTCATCACATTTGAACAAGTACTTTTCTTTATATAAAACAATAAAAGTCAGTAATAATCTTGTAAAAAAAAAAAAACATATATATACATATATATAATTTTACATATATGTAAAAAGAAAGAAAAAAATTTATAAAATAATGTCATCAGTTATAAAAACAAATGCCAAACTGAAAGCACGGCACTATAAATCCAGTAATTGAGTAATTAAATTTAGTAAATGAATCTGTAATTAAATAAATGTAGCTGAATGCAGTTGTTTTCCAATAAGTAACAAGTAAGAAGATTCATGTTGTTGTGTTCATTTACGAGCAAAGATGTCATGCTGAAGTACTGAGAATTTTGTTTTGCATACTCACAAAACAGTCTGTGGGAGAATCATTAAACTGAACATTTTTAGAGAGACACATCATCGTTGTAAGCCGTCTTCCAACCAGCCACGGTCCTGACATGCAGCAGAGACCGTCCAACAAAGGAGACCCTTGTTCCCCGCTGAATTCTTGGACGTCGTTTTCTACATTTTCTTTCAAATGACTCAATCTCCACGTCCTTCACATCTCATTCCGCCCAATTATCATTTTTCAAGCATGTCCCCTCATCCTACAGATACGGCATGTTTGGGAGTTTCCATTTCTCTATGGGTGTACGTATGGAGATGTATGGTTGGTACTTAATTAAGAAAAAAACAGCAACTAATAAACACACTTTTTACCTTTTATATTTCTTTAAGAGGATGACACATGACACAGGGAACCATTGAGGTCTCTATTTCTGTTTTTCTGTTGCTCACTTCTCCCTCCAGACGCAAAAGAGTAAAGAGTGCACATAAGAGTGTTTGTTGGTATGTTACTGGCTACATGATGCATCTGTAGCTACGTCTAACTGAATTTATAAATGTTTAAAAGTAATCGTGACCGTTTAGCCATTCACAATGAGCCACCTGCAGTTTTTATAGCATCAGGGATGGGAAAACCTTTCTTGCTAGCATACCAAATAAACTACAAAATGCTGTGTACATATATCAGAATAAAGTAGGGTTATTTTTTATTATTATTTTTGAAGCTATGTTTGCTCTCAGCTGTAAACAACTCTATGAATGATTAACTAAATAATACAACAAGTGGGGTCTGACTTGTCAAAAAAAATGAATATGAACAACACAACTGATGTAATGTATCATTCAAAAAATACATCTGTGTGTACTCTAACCTATGCCTATATGACCCTAACAAACTTTTGTTTCTGTGAAGGACTGAAATCACTTACTCTAACTTTAATACACGAAGATGGGTTTAAACTGAATGTAAGAAAAACTGTTACATTTATTAATTTATATTACTAAAAATAAATGTTGTATAAATGATGTGTGATAATGTGGTGAAGTGCTGAATACATACCAGCTCAGCTCCCTCATCTCCCTGATGACTCTCTCTGGTCTCTCTCCTTCCAGTCTACTACCTCACCTCTATGGTCTACACCTCCAATATCACTGCAGCTGGCAAAGTAGCCAGAGCAACCTTGAAGCATACATTTTGAAATATAGTTCCTACACTGTCCTATACAGATTTATTTTCTATTGTAATGTATTCTCCAAAATAACAGCTAATATTATCCAGCTTTGGACTTGTAAGCCAGCATACAACCAAAGCCAGAAGGTATAAACTGAGTCACTATATCTTAAATGTAACCTGCATCATCTTCCAGAACCACATCACCACTCTTGCAGTAATGTGGCACATTTCTTTTGTCTGTTTAACATGCTAAACCAGAGTTGTCAAAGCAACTACGAAACACTTGTTGTTTTACATCATTGACCATATAACTATGGACAAACTACTACTACTAGATTTGTGCAGAGAGCCTTTGAAGCCCATTTTTACATGAAACACGTGGAGCCATGTTGCAAAGAGGCAGGACAAAGCTGTCAAAGTCAAAGGCAGAACCAATGGCTAGCTCTCATTCAAGCACTTCAAATGAATCCAGTCTGGTCAGCTTTATTGCTTAATAGAAATTTATATGATGTGGTGCAAAAAACTTCTTGCCCCCATACAGTTGTATGGATGTAAAGTGTCAGCCTGTACTAGGCTGCAAGTGTTTTGGAGCCGGCAACTAGTGGTCAGTTGAGGAACTGCAACAAAACCTACTTCCTGATGGGCTTCAATACAGATGTGGAGATGTTGGTGCTTTCTTAAAAAAAAAAAAAAACAACTGAAAATTTAACTAAAAATGGTAAAGAATGAAGCTTCTAAATTTCATTTATGCTAAAACATTTTCTGTGATCTGCCTGGAGAAGTTGTGAACAACGATTCAGGGATAACTCAATAAAGTTAATTTTGTCTTGGTTTACAATTAACCTTACTGGTTCTTTTATCTCAGACAGTCTGAGATAAAAGAACCAGTAAGTTTAACGATTCAGGGACTTCATGCATTGTGATGTCTCAGATGTATTCTATACGGGGAGCTGCATAGTCTAGCGGTTGTATCAGACGGCCCATGTACAGAGGCTCCCGTCTCGTGATCCTTTACTGCGTGTCTGCCCCGTTCACTCTCCCCCACCTTCCTGTCTCTCCTGACTGTTAATAAAAAAGGCCATGAGAGCCAAAAAAAAGGATGCCTTCTATAGTACTGTTGAACAACAAAACATAAATGAATAAACTCTATAGATCAACAATATTAAACATTTGTCATGTCATGAATTTTGTTAACTGTAAATAAACAAGAACTGATGTTATTAACACAAATTATGCTTTGAATAAATGCGCTGATGTCTGATATGCCAAAAACATTTTCTGATATACTAACAGCACACAATGCTAGTTTGTTGATCTTTAATCTGTGTGTGTACAGCACAACAAAAGTAAAGAAAACAGAAGGGAGAAAAAGGCTTAACATTATTCCTGGTAAACTGGTATTTTGTGTGTGTGTGTGTTCACCAGAACACAGAGGTGAATTGTACAGCTCATCTCTGGGTGACATTGTTATTATAAAAATGCAAATACTCACCGCCAATATGCCTGACCACCTGTACATACTACTCTCTTTTTACACTGTCTATGTTCTCTGTTTTCACATTATAAAACTACATAACTGCACTTAACTTGATGTGTGTGAACATATTACCTTAAGGTTGAGCTTTTTTAGGTTTTTTTTCTGTGGCCAGTGCTGATTAGAAACTTCTTGAACCCACAGACAGGATGCAGGGCTGACAAGGCTATTACTATAAATAACACCTCGCAGCACATTACAGCTTAAAATGGCTTATAATGGGCTGAATAATTAATTGGCCAACCTCCACTGATATATCACTATAGTGTCTGTTTTTATCTTGAGAAAGTGACTTGAAAATAAATATAGATTGACATTAAAACATTGATACAACAGCAAGACAAGGGGCGTCTAAGACTTTTCTACAGTACTGTAAATAACAAATGATGATAATAATAATAATGATAACAATTAGTCAAAGTGCAGAAGCATTGTGTGAAAGGCTAAGTACACATTACTTGATCATCTGTAAGTGTAAACACCTCTGTAAAAGCAAAAACCTGAGTAGATTGTGAATCTGGATCTTTCAAGTGCCTGTTAACACAATGCCAAACAGGAAGGACATCAGTAATGATCTTAGATCCTTCTGAGGGGACTTATAAAGATATTTCCAAATAATCAGGCATACAGTGACTAAGATCATTGTCAAGTGGAAAACATTCCAGACATTTACCAATCTTCCCAGAAGTGGACATCCCACCACAGCAAGTTCACCCCAAAGTCAAACTGTGCAGCACTGAGAGAAGTGGCAAGACAGCTACAACACAGCTGAAACAATACAGGCCTCAGTTAATATGTTAAATGCTGAAGTTCATGACCATGAAAATCAGACAAAGACTGAACAAGTTGTTTGTTGTCTAAAAAGAAAATGACTCGTGTTTTAAAGTTGCATCTGTACAAACTACAACACTTCTTTATTTCAGACAGCCAAGACCAAAGTGAAGATTTCTGACCATAATTCAGAGCATTTTGGCAGAAAGTAAATGCTTGTGAGTGTTGTGGCAGAACCTTAAGAGAGCAAATGATCACAAACCCCAACGATCTATCTATCTATCTATCTATCTATCTATCTATCTATCTATCTATCTATCTATCTATCTATCTATCTATCTATC
>JBAMYA010043662.1:0-13160 GCA_037176975.1 Arrhamphus sclerolepis | reverse complement strand
AAGGAGAACAGTCAACACAGCTGTACAGGACAACAGTGGGAGCTCTGAGGAGATACGTCAGAACAGGATCTTTTATACTGCTTAGAGTTTACAGGATGACAAATGGTAAACAATCGGCTCTGTTATCTGTGGAAAGCATATGTGTCTTTGCTGAGTCTCAAGACTCATCAGAGGACCTTGGGTCCTGCCAGGAGTTGCCATCCTGTCTCCTGATTACATGCATAACTAGGCTATTGACCAATGATGGATAAGATGTACCAAAGTCTGAAAGATTCATGTCCATAGGTGAGGTCAGTCTGACTTACAGCTGACCATGTCTGTGTGTGTAATTTAGTAAATTTTCCTCGACATCAACCAAGACAGCCTTCATCATTCGGAGCCTTGAGAAACTCAGAGCAGACCCCTTACAGCTTCTCAACTACCTCTAAAGTGACCCCACCTTGGAGTCCAGAGTCCCAGCTTCCTCTGTGAAAGATGTGTTGGTAGGATTGAGTTTGACTTGATTCAGCTTGACTCAAGAAAGGATATGACTGTTTTTTTGTTAGTTTTTAGATGTGGTTTGAGACGTGGCTTATCAGCAGCAGAAGTCTGCGCCAACAGTTCTGTGGTGCTTCACAGTGAAGATGCCTTCCATCAGTATCGATGATTACCACAAACTTCTGCAGAAGATTTCAGTACTTGAGACAAAGGTTTTTCGGCTTGACGTACGTACTGAGCTGAATTGACTTTGCGGAGATGAAACAATCTTACCACTGGGTGAAAGTAGTGAGCAGGTGCATGCTAATGAACGGCTATGTAGCATGCTGACAAATGGGGTACAAACCACAAAGGAGAGCTATATGAAAGGAGCTGAAGAAGAAACAAATGTGTCTGTCAGTAAATCTAAATGCAGCTGTCCATGGAACTCCTTGGGTGCTAAACCAAAGGATAAATCACTTTCCAGAGAACTGGAAGGGTGAGTTATAACCAGAGACTAGAGAACAGAGATCAGCGATGCTATAGGATGGCCTGCTTTACCACCCAGGCAGAGAACCTCATCAACTCCTGCAATCAGAAAAGCTCAGATGTGGGCAACTACTAAGAGCAGAGTGAGTGATAAATCTCCCCAACAACAAGGATAACAGTTTTTCACTGCTATTCTGAGAACCCAAATCTCTGCCCAATGACCTGGAAACATCTCAATCTTCACAAAACAGGGTAAGAAAAGAAATTCATCAAAGGAAAAACAAAAGTGGAAATCAAATGACTATGGCAGAAATTGTGGGTGGTGATGCAATAAGGAACCTTCAGGATTTAAGCAAAAGCACACAAACATACTACTTTCCCAAGCACACAATTGCTGACATGAGGGAGAGAGAATACCAGACATCCAAAAATAAAATACACTATCTCACGCAAAAGGAGAAATGACATTGTGAAACAGCAATCTGAAATTTTGAAAAAAAAGATTTCACTAAGCTGAGAGAGACTCTGAGCCCCTTGGACTCTGAAGTGCTTCTTAGCAGGCCTCTACTACTAATCGGACAAGGAACTGAGAGATTCAACAGACTGCTGGCTCTGGACATTCATTCCTGTCATTGCCTGTGGTAGAGCTGCATCAAGAACAACTGAAGGAGAAGCTGAGGACAAACGATGAGCAAGAAACCTGATTCATCTGTTGGTTAATGCATTACATCTTCCATTTCTGTCAGATAGATTGAACATTGAGCACCATAAAGTTCTAATGATCTTGGTTTTTATTGTTTTATTATATTATGCAATACACCAGACATAGACTGCAACAATGGGCTCTACCAGAGGTGTAGTATTTCCCCTTGGTGTTTTCTGTATGGAAATGAATTGTGTTTGGCTGTCATCAAGGTTTCTTCCCAAGAGGGAGTTTTTTTCTTGCTTCTGTTAGGCTTTGCCATGTGCTCTGGGTTTCTCAGAAGCACCTAGAGACCACTTTGTTGTAAATAGATGCTATATAAATAAAACTGAGGTGAAATTGAATTGGGAGTGCTGATGTACCACTGTGCAGTCTCTCCACCAAGTCATCCACACGGGGCATAGGATATAAGTCTACTCAGACACATCTCAAGTTCAAAGTGGATCCTAACCACCATCTTCCTCATCACCACTACTTCCTTCTTTAAGACAGGAAGCAGCCGTTTAGGAACTCTGTATGCTGGCTGGTTGCTGTAGGGGTGTTGAATCCCGTTTGGACATGTGATGCTGAATCACCTCTGGTCTTCAAGGTGTCTGCAGAAAAAAAGGTTGGAGAATGTCTTCTCTGCTCATCTGTACAAGTGGGTTAGGTCAAGCTGTTTCTCCTCCTCCAACACTGTTACATCAACCATTTGCTCCTTGATCTCATCAGCTTTTCTGGTGTTGGTAAAAGAAAAATATAACAGAACTTCCTGAACCTTTTTTGAATCTGACACAATTTTTTTTTATGTACACCAATCAAAGTTTCATTAAAATGTTCAACGAATCCATCACTCTGTGGGGTAAGAGGTCGTTCTTACTCTTGTGAGATCTAAGAACTGATAAACTTGAGACAGTGTATGGCTTATAAATTTGGACCCTGATCAATAAGAACCTCCCTAGAAATACCAACCTGGCTGGCCTTAGTGTGGCTGTGATCACTTGTTTAGCTGTAATCTTTCATAATGGGAAAGCTCTAGGTGTCTTACTGCATTGATCACAGTTAACCAAAATAATCTCATTTCCTCTTCTACAGCCAACTTTGGAGCCTTGACCCTCTGCTCAGACTGCTTAGCTGCTTGTTGTAACCACTCTGAAATTTGGTCTTTACGTGTATCCAGTCTTTGTCCTTGAGTGGATTTGGACACTACATCTATTTGCTCTTCAAAAATAGCATGAGTTGCACACTATCAATAGTTACAGCAGAGGTTTGTTGGGCAGAAGTATGGCTTTTTGTATCAGTCACTTAACTTTCTATTGCTCCTTGCTCCTACACCCAATTCTGGTTTGCCAGAGTCAGGTGTAACTGACTGCAATACCACCACACCTAACTGGGCTATCTCTGGTGTTTCCAATTCAAATGGAGCAGAGGTTTCCCTTGCCTTAGACCTAGTGGCAACTTCACACAGCCTAGTCCTACTCTCCTGAATAAGATCCAAAAGAATAGAGAAATCTTACCCCATCAACACAGGATATGGGAGCTCTTGGACTATACTTCCCTTCATAAGGTAAGGTTGGTTGTGTACCTCCATATAAACCATTGCTGTTGACACTTCCACACTATGACCATTCACACACACACACACACACACACACAACTGGTATTGTCTCCTTCAAATTCCAAAGGGCTCTCTGTAAGCATTTGACTGAACTAATGAATGTGAGCAACCTGTGTCTAACAATGCTGAAAGTGGTTTGCTGTTTGGGCTTGGGCTTTTTAACTGGACAAAATAGTAAGACCTGCCTCCGCACAACTGTGCCACTTTTAAGAACAACAAATTCTGTGAAATCATCTATAGGTCTGGGATATCGCAGCCAGTGCTAAGCGTAATAATGCCTGCTGTCCTGGATGGCATTGTCAATATGACCAGTCCATACATCAGAGTTCCATACACTGTGGGAGAAAAAGCAACATTAAAAGGCAATTTGCAGCAATGTCCGGTTTTCCAAATGTAATCGGTGCGATTGACTGCACTAATATTGCTATAAGGGCTCCATATGATAATGAATTTGTGTGTGTAAATAGAAAGCATTGGCATTCTATTAATGTGCAAGTCATATGTGACTCCAACATGAACTTGACAAATTTAATGACACAATGGGCAGTGAGGTGAATAGACTGTAGGCAGGGGCGATATGTAATGGTTGGCTTCTTGGTAAGTCAATGAAAAACTTAATTTGGAAATTCTAAATATTCAGGCCTGATGTACTGATGCACGGTGCTTAATACTGTTATATTTTTTTCTCAGTTCATCAGTTGTTTCTCTCTGATTGTGCAGAACAGCATTTATCAGCACCCATCTTCCTCCAGACGCACCATGTGCTTGGGGCGCACTGCTGCTGGAGATAGCCGGACCCCAGGTGACCACTGCCCCCTTGCCCAGACTCTCCTCACTCGGACCCTCCTCACTACCTGCCAACTTAAGAGGACCTGAGGACACAAAGACAACATATTAACTCAGTGTGCTTTTACCTCAGATTTTCACATTTATAGAAATGGTGTTTTACTTGGTTTGCCTGTGGTTTCAGCCAAATCAGTGTCTCCCTCCTTCTCCAACACAACACCACACAAGCTTGTCTCTCCTAGAATGGAGGCCATCCTTCTGTCAAACAGCGTCAGTTCACAGAAGGAAGCAATTCAGTCACAACTATTAACAAAGATACCATAAGAAAAACTAATGAGTCAAATAAAAGGCATGTGTATCCAATGGTATCAAAAGCAAGCACTTGTGTATGTGTGTGAGCATATGTTTGAGTGATGAGTATCTATACCAATGACATCTTTCTAACAAGCAAGTTATGGTTGCCAGTGGTGCACAGTGGTGGAGCTGTTAGTAAGTCAAACGCCCACAAACACAGAAGCAGATGCTTTTATTTTGAGAACGGACATACATGTGCTGTTCCTTACGGGATGAAATCAAAATACAAATCATCAAAATACGGGATGTCCCCATGGATGTATTAAATCCATGGACGTCCGGGCCAAAACAGGACAATTGGCAATCCTAGGTGGCAGAAATAGGATCGTTTCTCGGACAATTATAGAGGCCATCCCAGCCGTTGCCAGTCTCTGGGGTATCAGTGGAGAGCTTACAGCTCCCAAAAACTTCATTTGACGTAATGTTAGCATCTGGCTTTTAATGTCTAGCGATGGCAAAATATGTTGATACCGCTGGTAACATATAGCTAATATATTCGGTTAGGTGGTGACTTCAGTAAAGTTGGAAAGATACAGATTTGGACTTCGGGGATCAATAAGTCTGATGTCAAACGTTGTCAAAACAGAAATGATGCGTCTGTCCCATTGCAATAGCAATAGACTATGAGCTACAACAACCAAAACCCCAACTTGTACAAAAATAAGCCGTCCTCCGAGTTGGCTAACATATGTGCATCCGGCAGCCAGGCGAGTGCAGAGGGACAAAATGCAAAATGCAAAACAAAAGCAAGATGCTGTAAACAAAAATCAATAACAGCACTGTTGTACAGGATAGAGATGCTGAATCACTACACACATCAGCATTCTCATGATCATACTACAAGCAATGATAAATAATCTACCGGCGGTAAATAAAAGTATCTGCCTCTTACCAATAACTCCACCACTGCTCCATGGCTTGCCTGACTCGACTTGCTGATCAGAAAGATGTCGTTGGTGTAGACAGTTGTCACTCAAACATGTCTGACCAATGGGAAAGCATCATCCCAATGCAGGGCGTATCGAAATGATTCAATCAAAAAAAAAAAGAAAAACAGTGTTCATTTTTTTTTTTTTGCATTCAAACACTTTTTTTTTATTGAAAGGGGATTTTTTTTTTTTTTTATTGAAGCAACCTCTTTTTTTAAAAAAAAAAAAAGAATAATAAAGACACAAATCTACCTTCATAAACAGGTGGCTTCACTGGGCTCGGACAGCTGGGTCAGGACAGCGGCTTCACTGGGTAGCAGCGGAGGCTCTTCCTGAGCGCATGTAGTCCATAAAGGTGTTCTGGGGTGCAGACAGGTGATTTCAGGATGGCGGGCCTTAGTCGGCTGTGGCAGGGCAGGGACCTCAGAGCCTAGGGGTCCTCCTTGACACTCCACCCCCTTTACAGACAGTCTGTCCAAGGCTTTCCAGAAGCGTCTGAGGGCCTGCGAGGACCTTTATCCTTGCAGTGATGCTGCAGTTACATCAACAGGGCAGCCCTGCAACCAGCCAATCCCGTGACGGAGGTCAGTTTGATCTTCTTGTCAACTCCTCCCCTCCCCTTGGCTTCCTGTTGTGATCGGTGCCAGGTAGTCTCTGTTCTGCTCCTCTGGTACTGTAGAGGTGTGAGCCTCCTGCTCCTGCTGCTGCACATGGTCTGAGGGGAATCCATTCTCATTCCAAATGGTCTACGTCTTGTGCTGTGGACAAACGTAGGTATTACACAATTTGGAGTGAAATTGGGTTGGTTGCTGAGGGAGGTACTTGGAGGGTTGCTGTGCAGAAGGAGTCTGTCTTGTATTCAGTGACCTTTTGGTTGTCCTTTACAACTTTCTTGGTCCCCAAGCTGTCTGATCTTGACCCCAGGTGGTCAGACATGGTATCCCCAAAGATTAACTGGATGTGTGTCCCAACACAATGAAACACTTTCAGGGAAGAAACCTTCAGCAGGACCTGGCTCAAAAAGGGGAACCTTCCTGGGCAAATATTTAAAAAAAACAAAAAAAAAAACAATAGCAGGTAAAAATTTCCTCCTGTGGTAGAAAACCTTTAAGGCAATCAGTGGCAAAAAAATAAAATAAAATAAAAAATTCCTTTAAGAGGGAAAAACCTTGAGCTGGCTCATAAGGGGGAGCTCTCCTGCCGAAGGCCAGCTGCGTAATATGGTGAAAAGACTCTGCAGGCTGGAAGTTGCAAGTCTTTTTTTTTTCTCATGGACCCAGCATGCTACTCCATAAAGATAAGGAGAAATCATAAATCTGGTAGAGCTGTGTTGAATTACCCTCTACAGCTAATAAGAAACCACACACCATTGCAATATATTTCGAGATGGACTTTGAAGTGGATTGTGAACTAGTAACATAATCTGAGACACCACAAATCAGTCTATCCCTAAGTGTGACATTATTTGTGTAGTGTTTTCTGCGTATACCTCTGCTAGTATACAGTGCTCTAGGTCTTTTAACATAGGTTCACTCTCAGGCTACCATAGAAGCCTCATCTGGATATTATAATTCAAAGTCCACACATATGCACAATTGTCTTTCAACAAACAAACCAGTATGACAAAATATTGTTTTCACTCTTGAAACATTATACATTTGTTGAAATGAAATTGAACATGTGCACTGCACGTGCACATCAATTTTTGTGCATCAAAAGAAACACTTTTGAATGTTTTTTTAAAGATCAATAAATAAGAGAAAATAGAACAAAATATAGGCCAACTTTAATGATTTTCACACTTTGTACAGAAAATAGTAAACCTATGACATCTCTATAACATGAAAAAGGTAACATCTAATATCCTTATGATATGAACTGAGGAAAAGGTTTAAAACAAATGTCCCAGTAGACCTGAATAGACAGAGTACAAAAGAGCAACAAAGTAACAACCCACAAGGAAAGTAACGAACTAAAAGAAATTCAGGCAAGAAAACACGTCTGTTGCAGGCCTGTGATGTAATTTAGGAGTAAAAAATGAGGTGCAGAGATAAACCACACTAATACTGACTTCACCTAATTTGCAAAGGTGGAATCTCCTGTTGTATCCTGAGATGACTCCATTCTGCAAGGTCTTCAGAAGGAAAAGCTCCACCCAAAAGTGAAACAACTGCTCTCTTTCGTCAGCAGTTGGCAGCAACTCCCATTTTCACAAGTTTGGTCAGACAAATTCTTGTGGAGCTGTTTTTGTGTGGCAGGTAGGTGGTGGTTAGCTAACAGACAAACCATTCAGTTATCAGTCACTGATGTCAAGGTGAGGAAAGTTTATTTGTTTGGCATTTTTCAGCAACAAGCCAACTCAAAGGGCTTTACATTATAAAAGAGAATAAAGCAAAGAAAATAGAAAAAAGAAAATAGAGCACAATATAATCAGAGGTACAGTATAGCTATACAGTGTAAGGATAGTTACAGTGCAGTGTCAAAATTAAAATGGCTTAAAGTTGAAAACTATAATGGCTTAAAAAAGAAAAAAAAATCAATTAAATTCGATCAAGGGAAGCTGTAAAGAAATGAGCTTTTAACATTGATTTAAAAGAAGGTTTTCTGGGAGTTTGTTTCAGATGTTTGGAGCGTAAAAGCTGAATGCTGCGTCTCTGTGTTCAGTTCTGCCTCTGGGGACACAAAGAAGACCTGTACCCCGAAGACCTGAATGGTCTGGAATGTCGATACTATAGTCTCTGATGTATTTGTTTCTTAAGGCATTCAGATTCGGAAACACCTCATTACCAGGTACCGTTTTACAGAACTAGGAAACTTTTGTGATGTGTGATGTAAAAAAGACAAAGTGAAGAAAAAATCAAAAAGTCAAACAAGTAGTTATATATTGACTATTTACATATGTACACAAATAACGTAAATAAAAGATAAAAGAGTTATCAGTGATGGGTGGCGGGGGGGGGGGGTGTCAAGTGGGTGGAGTTGGGCCCCATTCAGCAGACTGATTGCATCCGGGAAGAAACTTTATAAACTAATTAGTATTTTAAGTTTATGTACATGTAGGGAGCTAGTATAAAGACCTCAGAACTGCGGTGATGTGATCTACTTTCTTAATTTTAGTGAGGACTTGAGCTGCAGTGTTCTGGATCAGCTGCAGCTGTCTGTTTGAATTTTAGGCAGACCTGTGAAGATGCTGTTACAGCAGCTAATTCGACTGAAGACAACTGCATAGATGCGTTTTTTGTTTTTTTTTAAGATCCTGCTGAGACATAAAACCTTTAATCCTGCAGATGTTCTTCAAGTGATATAAGGCACACTTTATGGACCTCTGAAGATTCATGTCTGGGTCCATGACTACACCCAGATTCTGGGCCTGATCAGTGGATTTTAACTGTAACAACTGTATTGTAATGACCACTCCTTCAAGGCGTTCAGCAGTCCAGGTGGGGAGAGGCAGAGGGAGAAAGGGTGTTTGAGGAGTCTGAGGTTGAGGAGAGGGCCAATGGATGATGTAGGCAATAAAGAAATTTGATTTATTCAGGCGAGTTCCACCTGCCTATGTTCCCAAAAATTCAAAATTAGGGGAGGCCAGCACATGCAGTTGAAAGTAGTTTAATCCCAGCAGCTAAAAGTCTCATCTGACCCTCTGACTGGTGGAATGGATAAACATTTATGCTTTTAGGGAGCTAACCATTTCCAATAGTTTTGAAAAGTTTGTTTTCAAAACTTCAAATTGCCACTCCACAAAATTATTTCATCCAACACGCACTATAATAGTGGCCACAGATGCACGCCAGCTACAACATGCAGAACTTTCAAAGTACTTTGGTGTTTCTGCTGCACATTCTTTTTATATCTCTTAGTATGAGGCCCAGGCATTTGCTTTTTCCTGTGGCATTTTACTTTTTGGCAAGGTATCAGTCTTTACCCTGTTGTTTGAAGATAAAGGGTCAGTTGGAGATCCAGTGTCCCGTAACAGTGGAGCACATTGGTTTTGAAGCTCCGCATTTGGTTGTTTGTATGGTTTGTTTGTCCTCCCTTTCCTCCCAGAAACTGGGGTTGAAGAGGCTCGAATGCCGGGGAGGCACTGCAGGCCAGCCAGATTCATCACATACTGAATCTCCACTACCACTTGCAGATTTATTACATGGTTCAGAGCTTACCTGTTTTTGTTAGCTTTGTCTCTCCCCTTTAGCTGCGGGTTAACTTTCTTCAGTTCATTGATTTCAGGAATTGGCAAGGTGGTATCACTCGCACATAGACCATTTACTTGCACGTTGACTTCTTGACAGCTGATCTTAAGCCCCAGCAGTTTAATCCTTTTTAGAAGTCCATGGTAATCTTCAGTGGACAGAAGGGCCATCTTTATAGTTATCAGTATATACTGTAGTTGTCTCACGGTTCAGGTAAAATGAAGTGAAACTGTCTGGTGCAGGATTGTGCTGCTGATAAGCCACTCTTGTTACGTGAATTGTGACCAAAAAAAAATAGTGTCCATCAAATTGTTTCTTAAATCAGGCTGTACTGATTAATAGACTCCTAGACCCTGTTCCGATAGGTCTGTCCAGAGGAAAAAAAAGTGTTAGAGGAAAAATGAAAGGCAGAGCAGAGAGCGAAGCAGCAAAGCATCCGCGGGACTCTGCAATGAACTTATCACACACTTCTACAAAGAAATTTAAGTTTCTGAAATCATAATCTCTCACATCTCTCACCCTTTATGATGTTTTCACTACACTGTAGGAACTGCAGCTATACAAATAGCTAAACTCTTGCTTGCAGAAATGAAGAGTAAAAGTCAGTATTACTCTTTGGTCTTTGCTGTGGCTCCTATGCATCATTTCACAGACAGAGTGAAAACTGTCATAAAGAAGAATTCAGAATATTACCATCACGTTCACAACATGAACTCTTTTCTAGTTTACATACATATAAATATATTTTTTAATTACACAAAAATTAAATGCTTTCATTGTAAATATTTATTTTTACATGAACTGAAGTATAACTATGAAATTATGTACCTACAACTCAGTGCCTCAGTGGCAATTACAATGTTGATGATGTGGATAAAAGCATGCAGACAGATAAGAGTTCTGCCATGTGGAGACTGACAGGAATAAAAAAAAGCTTAATAAACACTTCTCGAAGTAAAAGTTTTCCATTCAAAATAAGATCAACCAACATTATGCCTTGAAAGACAAGACAGCATTGCTCCTTGTCCAGAAAGAAAAGGATAAATGTTGAGCACATTTGTGGTGGTGTGCTATGCCACTGCAGTGTAGTTCAGGTAGGTCTGTTGTGCTGTAGGTAACTGGTTAATTAGCCCATTAGTGTAAAGAGGTGAGGGTATAAAAAGCAGCGTGTTTCCTCTTATGGTCCCTCACATTTTTGCTCACACACTTCATGGTCGCTGTGTCTATTCCCTTATCCGCACGTAAGTAGGTACACAGCGTTTACTTGATTCATTTGGGTTTTGTGTGTTTGCAGGCAAAGCAGCAATGGGTTTCCTGTTGGGGGTTTGTGCCTACCCACAGCCCTAAGGCTAATATTCTTAGTTGTTCAACACTGTCCAATCATCATTTGTAATTCCCCTGGACAAGTAATGTTGCTCATCCTCATCAGAGTCTGAAACAGGCTCTGCAGCTCCCATGTTCTCACTAGAGTTTGGTGTACAGGGTCTATGAGATGCAGGGTCCCTACCTCTGACCTCTGATATCTTTTTTCTGATGAGTTTTTAAGGAGGCTTCAGATCCTATTTCATAGGCACAGGAAGGTGTCCTTTTCTGCCAAATGTGGCAGAGAAATGTGGCAAATATCCAATCAGCTCCATGCAGGTATGCATGCACCATACTGACTATGTGTCAGCTCCACTGTTGTTTGTGGGCTGAGGTGAGAGTGCCAATCATCAACAAAGTGTGGTTAAACTGCTTAGTGTCTCCTCGCAGATGATGTATTGTTCTAGATTTTTTTTTTAATAGTGTTTTTTTTTATACAAGCTCTCAGTGGTAACACAGGGACCACTGCCCATGAGAACAAGGGTTGGCTCAATTATCTAGAGAAGATTCACCTACCAGCCTCACAGGGAGGGTTGTGGTGCCTTGTGCCTTTTTTTAACAGAGCTTTGGTAATTCTTTGTCATGCGTTTGTTTTTCCTTGCTCTTTCTATGTTCTCTTATTGGTACGCTAATATTAGATATCAGAGGCAGAGAACATAGCAATGAAAAGTTATGTCTTGGTTCTGGATAAAATTTTTCAAGGGCAGCATGTCTACAGTAAACAGGACTGGCCGTAGCACTGAACCCTGTGGAACACCATAGAAGACCTTTATCTGTGTGGAAGAAACATCATTAACATAAACCGACTGGAATCTGTCAGATATTCAAGCCAACGTAGTGCACCAGCAGTGATGCTGGGTCCCATCATGATGAGGCCAGGTTCTACTATGACGGGCAGCACAGAAGGGCATTGGTTAGCACTGACACTTCACAACTAGAGGGTTCAGCTGGATCTTGGTTCAGCTGGGTCTTTGTATGTGGAGTTTGCATGTTCTCCCTGTGCCTCTGTGGGTTTTCGACGGTACTCCTGCTTCCTTCTACCCCAAAGACGTGCTGTTTAGGCTAATTGGTTGCACAATAAAGTTCTGCCTAGGCATCATTTACATAAATTATAATGTAATTTTATTCTTAGGAGTAATTATAGTAGTAATTTGGTCCATTAAATAAATTGATCTAGTTAATGTGAGTTTGGCAGTGAGAGAAAGCTGCTTGCATTGTAAAAGTGTCTTCAGTGGTCCCTGGACTTGAAAGGTGCTATATAAGTGTGTTATTGTTATTGTAGTCAGGTAAATAATAATACACTCACAGAAAGTTAGCACTTCTCTGCTCATCACTAGCAGTTTAATACGACCTGAATAAATGTAATGTTAGGGGGTAGTTAGTGGATGTTGGCTCTTTAATTACCCATAATATCTGCTTTAATAGCATGACATTGCCAATGCATACAGTGATACAGTTTACATTTTTACACTGATTTCTTAAATTTGCTAAAGAGGAATGCTGGTGCTATTGTACATATGCATCGACATTGCTTTTGCTCTTCTGGCAGTCATTCTACTAAAGCATGCTTTCAGGCTGGGTGACTTTCCTCCTTAAAACTGTGTCTGTCGGGGTATTTCCAGTAAACAAAAAATTCCTTGAACTCTCATAATTTCGACAAGACATAAGTACAAATCCTTCTTACCCATCTTACCCTATACTCATATTTTTAGTTCATTGTTTGGTTGTATATCTGCTTATGTGTAGATTAGTTTGTGAATCACAGTATAGTAGACAACAGAAAAGAATGATGTTGATTGTCCATCTATTATACATGTGTTAGTAAATTTGATTTGAAATGTTTTAAAGAGAGAGGACATTTGTGGCTGTTTTGAAAGAAAAAAAAAACACTTGTACACTTTTATCTTAAATGCTCTTGGAAGCAAGCACCCATCTTTGCTTTTCCCACAAGTGACACCACATGAAATTGGTTCAGTCTCTGGACGTGGTTTAAAATTGCTACCAGTTACTATATGCTGGTTGGTATGTATGCAATAACTGGATTTGTTTATCTTATTTGAAGTGTCCTTATTTAAAAAAAAAAGACTGGATTTAATGAAATAGTAAATGGCTGCATTAACAGGAGGAACAAAATGATATAATCAATCTACAACAAAGGTTTTTGTTTTGTTTTGTTTCTTTTAGTTTTCAGCTGTTTTCACTGTACAGGTGCAGATGTTGATACTTTATTACAGTGGTTGGAAATCTCTTATGACACTGAGCTGAGATGCATATTTGTCTGGTTTTTGAAAATT
>JBAMYA010043661.1:0-13160 GCA_037176975.1 Arrhamphus sclerolepis | reverse complement strand
AAACATAATGGTTCATTATGTTTTTGTTTATTGTATATAATATCAAATAAAACATATTTTTGCTAAATGAATTGTGAAAAAGGGGCAGGGTCATGTAAGCAAATTGTGCGTCTTATCCCCTCAAACAAAAATTTATTTTGGATCCAGAAGAGACTGTTTGTGTTTACTCTAATATTGTTGTATATGTTTGTTTTATTTTATTATGATTTTTTTTTAATATTCCATTATGTTCAAGATGAATTTTAACAATATACATATATAGTATTTTTCTCTGGCATACTCAGCTTTTAAGTCCCGATACTTAAATTCTTTTTGCATTGTGCATGTGGAAGAACTTACTTTCAGTGTTAAACATTGACGTGACTTATAGTTTAGATTTACAACATTTTACCGAACATTTAAGTGATCTCTGGTCAATTTCTTTCAAGATTTTTTTTTTGTTTGTTTCTTTTCTTCCATGAAGATGATTCCTAAATGTCCTTCAAGGCTTTAACAGAATATTGGACATATAGGGGTGGGGGACACAGGATGTGTCTTCTGACATGGTTGTTTAAGGAATGAGAAGCTACCCACATTAGCTTGGTTAACCTGCTGCCCCCCCCCCGCTCTACGTAACTTGACAATGCTGACCTGATGCTGGAAGACACGCCTCCTTTTCCAGCACTCGTCACAATGTTCTTACCTTCTACATCCTGTGTGTTTGAGCTTGGTTGATATTAGCCTGTATAACTAAAGTTCTTTGTGTTCTCACAGGTTCATAGTTTATTTTGTAACAAAAGCCAGGAAACAAAGCCATGCGGCGAGCTTCGATAGCAACAATATTTATGGTGGGGGTAACAAACAATTGCGCTTTTCAACCAGAGAGGGTGCTAAAGAGCACAATCTTCCCTGGTGATGCTATAAATGTGTTGGTTGTGGTTGGTTCTTTTAGCGCCACTCTTTCTGCAGAGCCTGAGGAAGAAACATATAGATCAGAGTTGAAAGGATGGGAGAGATGAGACATGATGGCAAAACTGTAAAGCTTCATTAACTTACTGCAAACTGTGGAGGGAGGAAGCGGCACACACACTCCCACTTTGAGTAACGGTCTCTCTTTGAACATGTAGATTGATGTGTACAGTGAGTGTGGCCCTCAGTTTTCCAAGTAACTGAGTACTGCGAGTACTCCTCAGTGATGAGCGTTACAGGGGTTTTTACTATCTTTAATCAAGAGTGCAGTATTTGATATGACAGCATAAATCAATGTTTGTGTGTCGTTTTTGTGTGGTGTGGAGGACCTTTGAACATACAGCAGTTAATCTGAGAGTACATCATTAGTTCTGAAGTGGAGCAGACCAAGTTTACAAGCAGGCAGGGTTTTTTTTTTGTGTGTGTGTGTGCAAAGGAGTTTTGAAGGAGACTTAAAAATTAGTAATATATTTGCATATAAAGGTGATTTGATTCCTCTTGTCCAGAAAGAAAGTAGCTCAGTCTAAAAAGACACTCCATTTTTGCTTGTTTGAACCCTCTTCTCACATAAAATATGCATCATTAATGGCTTCATAAACCTGTTAAAATAATGGCATTCCGTTGTCAGATATTGGTCACTTTTTCTTTAATGGTCCTCACAGAATAACTCAAATATGTTTTTGAAAATGACGGAGAGAAAAGAGGACAAAACACACGGAGGATGGAGGACATCACATATAGATCATTTGTGGAAGACTGGACAGTAAATCAAGTGAGTCACCTGTCAGCAGAGACATTGTGACCAGTATGGTCTACATTGCTCCTCATGTTGTCCAGAGATCAGCAGTCAGGTCACAGACCTTCTTAGACTGAGGACACAAACCGTTCAAAATGGTCCTTCAGTGAAGGACCATTCTTTTACTGCTTGTAATTACTTCACCTCTTCTCAAAAATGGTTTTAATTATTCTAATTTCAGCATCTTGTAAAAGGAACATGCATGTAAAAGCCTTTTTTTTTTTTTCGTCGAATATTACGCTGATCATCCTGCTGTCAGAGTCTTTCTGATTTCTCTAGTTTTACACAAGATAAAGTGATGTTAAAGGGCCACTTCTGCTTAAGAGCTTTATCCTAACCCTCAAGAAAACTCACTTGTTCTTCCTGCCTTCAGTGCTTTCTGGCTTAATGACTCATGAAATGACTTGTTAGAATGAACTACAGCATCAGTTTAGCATCACAACCACATTTTGCTACTTTTACTACTGCTGTCACATTAAGAGGAACTAAACAGTAACAGCCAGGGTTGTATTCACACTTAGTTATTGTTACTTTTTCCATTGGCTGCTAACTAATGTGAAAGCAAATAGATCACAGGATGAAGGCTGTCTTCTTCACTTGCTTTAACATTCATCAGTGTATTTTAGGAAGAGGTCTTCCTCACTTTTAAATGTGACCTTTGATTACCACTCTTGTTTTAGGCACATTTATAATTCTGTATACTATAATTATTTACTTGAGCAATGTCATTAACTATATATAAAAAATTCATTTATTTATTCTTCTTTAAAAAAAAAAAAAAAAAAGAAAGAAAGAAACCTGTATTAAAGCCAAAACTACCTCTCATTTGAGTCAGCCAAGGTTTTCATGTCTGGCAGCTGCTCGATGTTCTCCATATTTGGACGGCTCGGGTCACAACAGTAGGGTGGAGTGATGAATGTCGCGCTGCAGCTATGCCAGTGCGGGTTGGATGAAATTGAAATGAAGTGCACAGGGACAGTCCATTTAACGCCTGGCCAGACAGTCACAAGTCTCAAGTCTTTGCACGGCTGTCGTCTTCCAGCCTTATGTGCACATGTGTGTGTAATGCGTGTGTGTGGATGGATTTGTGGTGCCTGAGCTCTCATTATTCCTTGCTCAGACTAATCAAATGTGTACGTGTGCGTTCTCATTACCCTTCTCCAAGACTAATGACGTAAGTGTGTGTATGTGTGTAAAATTGAACTGCAGTGTTGCTCTGCTGTGTTTGGGCTATTTCATTAAATGATAAAGTTTACTGATGACGCCAGTGGGATCATTATTTATGTGGCTTTCTGCTCCTCCCATGGAAACCACCTCGATCTTTACAAATGACCTGCTACACAGAGAGACAGAGATTATTTGACACTGCAGGTCCAAAGATGGATGCTTTGGTATTTATTTAATACAGCCCCACCATATCCAACATTTTGACACACCTCACATAGATACAACATCAGTGTGATTTGATTTCTTCACAAGTGAAAAGAAAAAAAAACAAAAAACGAATGAAAAGTTATTAAGGGAAGAAGCTGACAAAGTATGTGAGGAGAAGAATGCCTGCTGAGGCACAGGGCACTTCACGCAGCCCTCGCTGCTCGTGTGCTTTTGCATGTGAAGAGGTTTCACTTGAATTTAAGCGAGAAAGGTCACTCCGCATGCCAGCTTTTCAGATAAAAGGACATACAGCTCATTTTAGGTAAACAGATTTCACCATCTGTCTCATTGTCTAATCTTTATATTTTTTACACAGCTTTAAAATTAACTGCATCTTTCAGACTTTTAATTTCCTATCTGCAAATTGCAGAGATACAGTTGCCAACTTGTCTCACATTCGAAGCAAATAGATCTTTATCATCTGTCCAAGCTGCAGTGTCGACAGTTCCCTCCATGTATTAGGGCTGTTAAGGTCATGAAGTTTATCCAAGGGTCAGACTGACGCCCATCATTTCCCTTGTTTGGATTTCATCATTTCTGAAATATTTGCTTGTTACCCAGCATGCTCTTAACTGGCACTAACAGCCTCATGCATAGTAGATGGTGTTTGCAGGTAGGGTTAGTGAAAGATAACCAGTTTGATCCATTACTCCATCTGTATAACTTGAGCTGCTACGTGACGGCGCCACCTCTGCTAAATCAGAAACTGAAGTGTCGGAGTGATTGCACACTCCTATCAAGAGTCCTCAGTGGCCCCTTTCTGGAGTTCCATCAGTGTTGCCTTTGAGGAAAGATCCTGCTCTGGTAGATACAGTATTTATGAAACAAAGTCACTGAAAAGTTTTTGAAATGCTTCAGCAAAAGTGCAGCCTTGCATGACAACATAAGACTTAGAATTGAAGAATGGGGTGTCAATAACTGGTTACTGAACGTTTGACTGTGCTCCAAGAAATATATTTATGCATAATTTGTTTTTAAATCATAAATGCAACCTGTTGAAGTAGGCTCCAAGAATCCCAAACTTTTAAACGTGCATGATATGAGCTCCTCGTAGAGACAGCAGGAAAAATAATAGGAATTAATGAGAGTGATGGTCCTCATGAAAAGTTAAAAGTAAAACAGAAATTTGGTAATGTCAGATCTGAGCTTAGAAGTTGCACAGTTGCAGTTGTATACAGTTAAATATTACAGCAGTGCTGTCAGATATCACGCTCAGTTTATTCAGAACTCACTAATGCCTCAAGCCAAAAGCTTTGTAAACTTTTTTTAGATTTGACAACAAATCTCCCCAAAGCACATCTGCTCACATTAACGTCCCCCTCTCCTGCTGCATCTCTTTCCTTTCACCGTTTGACTCCTACGCTACAGCCGAGCGTGCCACACATTAACATTTCAGAGAACAGGGAACTCACACACTCACTCACACACACACACACACACACACACACAGAGTGCAGCACAGACAAAGGCATAAATAGGTAATTATTTACTTTTCCAGATTGTTTTCCCCCCATTCTTATTTCTGCCGTTCTTCACGCTTTTTTCCTTTTCTTTTACCTTTTATTTTTTCTGGGTCCTCTGTCCCAGTGATCTTTCTCTTCATCTTATCGCAGGGAGTGATATCAGCAACATCTGTGTATACGCATGCACATGTGTTTTAATATAAGAGATGGAGACACCAGTGGCGTGTTATATGGAAAGTTCCAGGCCCTGAGCAACAATGAGCTGATTACAAGAGTAGAGTCGCCTCTCTCTACGTTCAAGAAGCTCTTGAAAACTCCTCTTCCAAAAATACTTTCTTAAGCTGCGTTCTCTCTCTGACTTCCTAACCTGTGTCCTAGCTGCTCTGCCTTGTGTGTTGCTCTCACTTGAATGCTGATTTTACTGCACTTACTGTGGCTTGATTTCCTCTGATGTAAGCCCCTTTGGATGAAAGCATCTCCAAAATGTAATGTAATGATTATAACACACAGAAATGTTTATTTTAGTCCTCTGAAGCAGATGGGGACTGCACATCTGGAATTTTCATTTAAAGCATTTAGTTTTTTTTTTTTTATAACTTCACAGTACTTGTGAACATTCTCACTCATTCAGATACAGGTCTGTGCCTAAACGATGCCACTGTCCTTTACTAAGCGGTCCCTTTGCCTTCATGTAGCAGGAGATGACACTGTTAAAATTAGCATATCTACTGGCTGTTTTCCTACATCGCTAGGACCGTTTGAAAGAATTTGAATTTGAAAATCTCACCAGTAAATTACACTTTTTTTTCCCTCTTATTCAGAATGCACAAAAAAACTCTGAACCCCTGACGTTTGTCAACAGATCAACAAAAATCAGCGGCGGGACAAGCTAATATTTCATTGGACGGTTTTTAGCTTTGATTGTGGCAGGCATTCACCGTGGCATCATTTCAATAAGCTTCTGCAATATCACAACCTTCATTTCTGTCCAGAGTTGCATTTATTTTTGCCCAAGACATCTTGTATTGATGATGGGAGAGTAAGACCGCTGCACAAAGATTCTCAGTGGGGTTCAGATCTGGACTCTGGAGGCCAGTCCATGTGTGAAAACGATGTTTAATGCTCCCTGAACAGCGTTTCACAATTTGAGCTTGATTAATCTGAGCATTGTCATTTTGGAATATGCCCGTGTCATCAGGGAAGGAAAAAAATCCATTGATGGAATAACGTGGTGAATCAGTATCTTCAGGTAGTCAGCTGACCTCATAATGTTGCTGAACCTAGACCTGAACCTAGACCTGACCAACTGCAGCAACCCCAGGTCATAGCACTGCCCCCACAGACTTGTACGGGAGACGCTAGGCATGATGGGAGCATCATCCAGCTCTCTTCTTACCCTGATCACCCATCACCTTGGAACAGGGTAAATCTGAACTCATCTGACCACATGAGTTCAGTCATTATGCTGTCTGGAAAACTCAGGCCTTTTTCCCCCACTGATAAGTGCTTTTCTTAAGGATACACAACTATTTAGCCCCAATCCCCTGAATTTCCTTCACTACTTTCAGTATTAAATATGAGCTCTAGTGATGCTTTTTTGATTTGATTTCATCAAATGTTTAAGTTGCTACTGATCACAATCGTTCAAGATTTTTTCCAAGCACCTTTCTTCCTTGAAGATGATGCTTCCCCACTATCCTACCAGTTTTTAATAATGTGTTGGGACAGTTTTTGACCCAGTTCTAGTAGTTTCAGCAATATCCTTAGTTGTTTTCTTGATGCATGCCAATAATTTGACTCTTCTGAAATAGAGTAACATATTTTCTATGACCACAGGATGCATCTTCCCTCATGGTTGTTCTTACCTATTTACTTAGTTAAATCCAGGTTTTTGAATACATGTTTAGCTCTTTCACCAACTGCTATACTGCACCATATCAAGGCAGCGCTTTCATCTTATTATAACCAATAGAATTGCTTATGAGACATTAACTGACTCGTCCTGTGGGTTAACATCTCTTCCTGCAGCAGCTGTGGAACTGCCCCATCAGATTTATAAATAACCTGATAAAGTTAATAGGTTAATGCCTCTTTCATGGAGCATTTCAGAAACATTTTCTTGGATGACTGTAGAATTTTCTTTCCTCGACTAAACAACAGATGGCAGACAGGTGTCCCATCCTTCTAAAGGACTTCCAACGACTTTCAAAGAAGGAACTGTGACACCTATAAGCTTACATTTTAAGATGCCTTTAAAGATGACATATGGAGAATCAGTTCTGGGGATGTTATTGGGTTTAAATTGTACTGGTTCAAAATTTTGATCCTCTTGTCCTCTAGCATAACTTCAGTCTTTATGACGCAGTGTTTTATGATTATGGTTTCTTTCAGTTTGGATATTTCTTTTGTAAAATAGTCAGTATGTGCATCATTGTAATGTTTTCTAGTTCGTCTTTGTTGCAAATGCTGTAGATTTATCTCTGCGTTGAACAGAGCTGGCACTGCTTCATGAGTTTTATGGGAGAAGATGCCATCTTTAAAATGTTCCTATAATCAATGCTAAACATTAACGCTTTCCACATGCCTAACGGTGCTCTGCCACACACCAAACAGTCGCATCTTACTTTTGTTTTACTGGTTGGAATGGTCATTAATCTACCAGAAAGATTTTCCTCCCATATTTTGATATTTTCTTTTGTTTTTTTTGACAATAAACAGCAATAGTTGAAATTTGCAGAAGTAGTAGAAATTCAAAACTGTATCTGAATGCTTATTGGAAGGAACAAGAGAAATGTTTTGCAGTGGTTTGAGATATACAATAATATTTTTAATTTGATCGGTGGACAAAAAACTAACAGGCTTGTTCAGAAAAAGCAGGAGAAGCAGGGGGGCACAAATCTCATGGGTGTACAAAGTGTACCAAGAAGTTCATTTGAGGTTAGATAAGCACATACCTCATATTTGGTTGAGAAGTTTGAGTGAGAATAACCCTCCTCTACATCAATTTAATTGAAAGCAGTTTGTGCTGAAATTTAATTTATAGTCTTCCTGATTTTTTTGTCTCCGCATCTTTGTTTTTTCGCTCTGTTTTTCAGAGTGTAAGAAACTCATTTTTAACAAGGAGAGTGTCGAGGCCGTTATCATTCATCAGTCTCACACATCACACCTCTATCACCTTTAGATCTGGGAGAGGCAGAAGTGTCAAAATGACAGCATGCTCTTTTCTTTTAACTTTCTAAGCCTCCACCTCAGGAAAAATCCACAGAAGTCAATTCACACCAGTCTCTCTCTCTGATCCTTTTTTCTCAGTCTTCTAACTCCTTGTGTAATTTTGCAGCCTTGGCTTGAATTACACTTTTTATTTTTCCAGTGGTGGTGTCAGTCTTCAGTGCGTACCTACAAAGATAAAAATGTGGCTTTCTATGTCTCCTCAACCACCTCTACCATCAAAGGGCCACATAGTAGATTAGTGGTATAAGTCATATTAAGATAAAACATGTCCATGTTGCTAATTTCATTTGCCTTTTGTCCTACTATGAAACAGCCAGGAGGGGAGTATGGTTGGGAAAAGCTTTAGGTATCAATAATTGAGCTTATGCAGATGCTATTCTGGACTAAACCTGCAATTGCTAAAAGTTTCATACTAATGAGCGTAACATGGAAATAGACTGATGCTGACCAGACCTCAGCTTCATCAACAACAACAAAAGAAAAGGTAGCCGTCCTATTGCATGTCTTATCACAGGACACTTAATTCAGCAAATAGTCATTTGTTTATCAGATAAGACTTTTGGTGTAACACCCAACCCTTCATTATTGCTGAAAATACAACTGAGGAGAACAAAGGTTACAACAACTGATTAATGTCGAGGAATTTCCTGGAAAAAAAAAATTGTTAATCAATTTCGCTGCTGAGTGCAGAAGTGTTTTCCTCACATTTATGTATTTATACTTTTCCATGGGGAAGTTGTCAGGCATATCAGAAAGGTCAAGGATGCTTATGCCTGCAAGGAACTGGTTAATATTAATGACCATGAGCCAATTGGAACTCATCAATAGGTCAGAGGTTATCTTTGGGTAGCAGATGCAGGAAGTTAATGTAATTAAAAATGCATCATGTTGTCAGTGATGGAGAAAATGTCTTCCCCACTTTCTTTCCAATACATTTGTTGAGTTGTCTTTCCGTTTCTGGTCCTTTTAAAAATGCGTATAGGTGTTGTTGCATGACTTTATCTCTGTGTTTTTATTGATTTCCACAAGGAGATAAAACATTGTTTCCTTCTTCCTTTTTTTCAGTGTTTTTTTTTTTTTTTTTTTTTTTTCCTCCACTGAACAATTCTGAGGGCAATTTCTTATCTTAAAAGAACCAAAGAAAAGAACAAAGAAAGGGAGATTGAAGATAAAATAAGAGAGTGAAAAGAAAGAAATATAAATGGCTGGTGAGGTTTTGGTCATTAATAACATCCTGGCTTCTTGTAGCAGGACGGTTGCCATGTAAACCATTATCTTAAGATGTTGCTGTGTCCCCCCTATTTTACTGCATCCAGGCCTTTGATAGAAAGTGTGTAATCAGTTGCTCGGTTTGCTTCAGTGGAGAATGATTTCCAATTATTCCCACTCTGTATAACATTTTTAGCCCGGCTTTAAGAAGGAACAGAATTCGAATGACTGCATCTTCAAAAATCCTGTAAACAATGGTTTGGACCTTTCAAGTGAGTGTATTATTATGAGAAATAAATGGGTTATTACTGTTGCATCTAAAGCCATATTATCAGAGACATAAGTGCGGCTCTCTTTTAATCTTGCTCCATCACCATAGTAACTTTGAAGTGAACTTATAATCAGCTCTGAATCAGGGTCATATTCATGTCATGCCATGTTTCATATTAATTTGTCCTTCAAATCCTTCACTGTTTCTGTTCATGATCATATCCCATAATTGTAACTTGATTTGAAAAAACAAACAAAAAAGAAGAAAAAAGAAAGATAACTTTCTGACCAGAAATTGATGTTGAATTAGCAGCTTGTAATGCAAATTCTCAGCGAGAGGGCAGTTATCAAGTACTGAAACCTGCTGACCTGTTTCATATGCCTCCAAAGAAACTTTTTACATTTCTATGACAATCACAAATGCAGAACAATGTTTTATACTCTATCATGATTTACAGTGTTTAAAAAGAAAGAAAGAAAGCACTTTTATAAAATCAAAGTCTGAGAGCTTTTCATGAAACTGCAACACATGAACATCAACATTAGTGTGCTGTTTTCCACTAAATAGACCATTATTATTTTATACTCTGTATATTATTTTCTGCCAGAATTTCTCATTTGAACTGTATCAACATATGAGTATTGTTCTTTGTCATTTTAATATTCCCTACTCTATTTTTTTATTCACACAACCTCATACACACGTACTGATGAATTCCACAGAGAAAAAGTATCAAATAATGTGTAAATGCCTCTTTTGACACAAGTGTGCAAGGACCCGAAGCAGAGAGTCGATGGTTAATAAATTTAGTTGATGATGACCATTGTAATCCAAATTATCTCTTGATTGTTAGTGTGTTCAGTAAACTTTGCAGTATAACCATCTGTTCATAGCAGAATTCTCATATTGCTAATTTAGCATTATATGGTAATTGACAATTACATGAGATGTCAGAGACGATGATAGATGGGTTCTGGTTTGAGCTTAATTATAGAAACGTAAGGGCAACATGTTCAGAAAGTGTTCATTCACTAGAAAGGTCAACTCTGGCCTTCAGAGGTACATTTTCTGACAGATAGTGATGACATTTCTTGAAGGTTTTTTTTTTTCCCTTTTCTTTTTAGCCATCCAACTGCTGTCAATGCAAATAACATACAAAAGAAATCAATGTGTTCCTTCCAATACCATCTTACCGGCCACGATTAATCGAATGAGCTAGCCAGTCAATAATCTATAACTAATGATTTGCTGCAGAGGTTGCTAATCAGGTTTTGATTGGTTGAATGAGTCCACAGGGAAAATCATTATCCCCCTCTAATGGTATGTTTTGTTTTTTGTTTGTTTTTTCAAACTGTACATATACAATTGAAAATATCTGAGAACTTCAAAATCCACATGTGGTTTAGTATTGCTTGATTGCTTGTTATGCAGTAATGCATTGAGCCTATCTAACTGATCTGTTGCAAAACCAAATGTTGCAATTTATCTTTGCAGCTGTTCTATGCAATCATATTCATATTTTCATTATACATTAGCTTCCAACAATACTCTAAACTCTCATCCAGTGAAAATATCTATTTTTCTTTTTTTTGGTGATGAAGAAAAAAATGTCCCTCTGTCTTGTTTTCTTTTTTTTTCTTAGAGTACCTGGAGTAACAATTGCTACTGATATAATTTGCGGATTTCCTGGCGAGACTGAGGAGGACTTCCAAGAGACAGTGGAGTTGGTGAGGCACTATCAGTTCCCCAGTCTCTTCATCAACCAGTTCTACCCCAGACCCGGTACACCTGCCGCTAGGATGGAACAAGTGCCAGCACATGTGGTGAGTGTGGACACAGAAGCGTCCTGTTAAAGATGGCTGCTGCCTTGTGGCCACAGAGCTGCACACAATGTTTTTCTGTAGAGTCTTAGAGTCTTAGTCATCCAGGTGATGATGTACATTTTAGAGCAAATCAGTGCAAATGGCTCATGAAGTTCATGCAAACAAAACAAATCTAGAGAATTCTAGTTTGAGTGAATATGTGTTCATGTTGCTTTGCACTGATGTGTAGGTACAGTATTGTAGGCATACTGAGCATGTGTCAGTATACATTGGGCTTAACAAGGTAAGCTGACTCGATTTTCTTAAATTAACAAGACATTTTTTCTGAATATGTTGTTTAAATATCACCTCCAAATGAGAAGTTACTGAGTACACTTTAAGTACAGTCATAAACTGTTCTGATGAAGCAGGACCCCCCACCCGAACCCCCGTCTGTGTTTTTTCCTCACCTCTGTACTTCTATCGTTTCCCTGTATGATCCTAATATGAGGATGCTGAACATTATTATTCATCTGCAACAGTTCTCAGACATACACGCGCCACATGTGTTTTACTTGCATTTGAAATGTTATGCTTTGACCCTTTTTCCGTTGTTTAACCTTGCACATATGCTGCACCTGGTACTGTCTTGCCATGTCTCCTCCTACATCTGTACTCTCTCACTCGTCACCATCAAAGTGTTGACACGTCTCTCTCAAGTGGGGTGTCTTCATATGTCATTCTCCTTTGTCTCCTCCTGATTCTCAGAGGAGACGTGGAGTATATCTTAGAGGGATAAACCCCCACACAGTCAAACTCTCATCTTCATGTTTCCTGTCTTTTCTCCCTTTTTTTTTTAATTGGGACCATTTGCATGTGAGCACAAATATATTGAAGACTTCCTTCTGCAGGCAGCTGTTTAATATCAGTGACATTGTTTGGTTTTACAATCTTATTGCCATTTTTTAAAACACATAAACCGGTATCGATATCTAGTTTTATTATTTAATTGCACTGATATTTGTGCCAGACAAGTAAGCATACTTGCGAAGTAATTCTAGATGATCTGAAACACAAAGGTAACATATTTGTTTATATTCATCCCTGACGGGGAGTCAGAAAAATATGTTGTGCTCCCTGTAACCGAGACACCTGCTTCAGTGGCTGAAGCACACACAACATCGCTTCATCAGTCGGCATGCACCTGTTTTTACGCACATACATGGACGCGCGCGCGCTGCGAGAGATGGCAGCTAGGCGACGTCTAACCCGTGTAGGGTCAGTCATTAATAAAGTACACCAGATGGTTTGTCTGGAACACAACTGTGTTGAATAGCCACAGGAGGGATAGATGAAGAGCTAGATGGAATAAGGACAGAGGCCTGAGATAAAGGAAGAAGGTAAAACAGGGAGGAGGATAAGAAGAAAGGCTGCAGTGTAAAGGTATGGAGAGCAAGAACAGACAGACACGATCAAATATTGGGATTGTCTCGTCGAGGTTCATGTGGGGATGCTCCACAACCCACCGCTTAGAAGAGCTCAGAGTTAAGAGGATGGCAGGCTGTCAGTTTAACCGAGGTCGAACCAGTAATTAAAGTCTGCGGTTTCAGTCAGTATGGGACTCTCACATAACAGTTTACAATATTATTCATTTATTTAAAAGTAAGCAGCAATGATCAGATTTACCATTAAATCAGTCTGATTTCTTGAACTTTGATAAACCCTGAAAAAACTAAATTTGTTTTGAGCATTGTTATCTGAGTTCTGGCATCTGTTTCTTCTCCCTCCACAAAACCAGTTTCTAATTTCAAGAAATAAACGCTTATTGTTTCTTGACTTTGTTAGATTATTTTTATTGCTGTTTTCGGGTAAATGATAAATACTTACAGAACATAATTTGGGTTTGATAAAATCCCTACCAATATTCAGAAGTTATTACTTTTTAAAACTTGTGTGTTGTGTTTGTAATAGATAACACTGATATTTTATTTATACACACATATATG